>JAQFVV010006800.1:325000-339799 GCA_028023455.1 Epiperipatus broadwayi | reverse complement strand
CACACACATGCTTGGAAGATGTTTCTCAGAAAGTTGCAAAAATATTTTTAAAATCATGTTATAAAATTTATAAATTAGCTATGTGAACTATCGTGAGATAAAAATAAAGATAAATCAATGTAGAATATTAACCTGGATTTAAAATATTGCTTTAAAAATATAACGTATAAAAAGACTTAGTGTATTTTAAACAATCGTATAAAAGTTAAAATTAAAATCAAGTCAGTAAGAATATTTTTAAAAAATGTTTAATGGATTTAAATAAATGATAAAGATTATTTTAAAATTTAATAATGTAATAAATATTAAATGTTAAATAAGTCATTATTTATTTTTAAATTTTGTGTTGTTGGTAAATATGTAATGTTTTCAGCAAGTTGATTGTTTGTATGTACTCAATCAAATGGAAGTTTTCATCCGTATAAAAGCTCAGTTCAATTGTTAGGAGAGGACTTGTGATTGAATTTTTAAGTTAATTGTGTTATTAAAAAAATAGCTAAGTAAATTTTTATAGACGCTTTAAAATCATTTTTCAAAATTATAAGAGTGTCTTGTAAATAATTTATAAAAGTTTTAAATGACAAGCATGCGATGTTAGGTCAATTTTTCCCTATCATTTGTCTCACATTAAGCTCAATTTTTGCAAGTAAACAATCATTGAAACATCATATGCCTCACAGTGAAAACATATAGGAAACCTTACCCTAGGAATATGACAAACGCTGGATTTGTTCGGAAAATTAGGAGATGGAGAAAAATAATATTTTGGATAGTATATAATTTTAAAAGCTAATTGCTATTGACTATTAGAAAATAGATATCGTAAAGAATAAAATACTTCTTTATAAAGAAAGTATTTTGTAAGATATAAGTTTAAATATATATCTTAAAGAAAGATATTAGAGATAAAAGTAGTTTTTATAAATGCTTGGTTTCTAGTTAAGTCTTTATGTTTAAAAGCCTGAATTTATTGATAATTTTGGAAGGCAAACAATTGAAAATATAATTAGCTAAAAGTCTTAGTATAATAAAAATTATTATATTGAAATAATTTAAACGCTGGTCGTTTTAGATGAAGAAGCTTATTTTACCTGGATATTTTGTTAAGAAATGCGTAAGTAACATGTGGATTGCCGCCAGTTAATTTTAAAAATAATTAAATAACAATTTTTCATAAACTATAGACTAATTTAAGATAATAACCTTTAAATAATATTTTTAAAGAACTGAATCCGGGATCAGATAAACTATTTTAATTTATTATATTTTTATGGAAGAACTGATTAATTTTATTTTATTTTAAAAGAACATTTTTCTTTTTTTCATAAACTTTTAAAACACGTGATGGACGCGGAAAACGGAAATGGTGTTTTAGTGAAGTGTACCTAGGATTAAAGAACTATTATGGTGAAAAGAAGACATCACTGGAATTACGTAATATGAATTCTGTTTTATTTATTTAAAATAAAATTTAAATATTATTAATTTATTAAAAATAAGATAGGTACATTTCTTAAAATAGTAACTAAAATAAATGTAATGATTAATTGCATAAGTTTATTTTATAATTAATATAACATGGAATATGTTAAAGAATGATCGTGAGTGTAAATGTGAATTATTTTATGAAGCTGTAATTCTGAAGAGTATTGGAAGATGGACTGTACATTAAATCATTATTGATGGTAAAAATTGTAATAATAATAATTTTGATGTATTTAATATGTTTTCTTTAGATCAACCAAATATTATGTTGTTTTTGAATGAATGTATAAATATTTTAGAGATACACACACATTATATTGGCAGTGACAGTTTTATTTAAATATGCATAATTTGAATTTAGATATAAATACGACGCAACATTACATAAGAAGCTTGGAAATAATTATATGATTCTTTTGTAAATAAATTTTGATATTTTTTTTTTATGTTATAGTATTAGAATTATATTTATTATTCATAAGTAATTATTTTATTGCAAGTTAAGAAGAGATTTTAAAGTCTAAATTTTATTTTTGTTTATTAGATAAATTAAGTTAAGTTTTATGTAGAAGTCTATATTTGGATTGAAGGTTTACCAAGTATAGATGATGAAGTATAAATAGTTTGGATAATTAGTATTTATTTAAAGTTGAAGATTGTTTTTCCGGAAATTTTAAAATAAGTTTTAGAGAATGTTTTGTAGATAGAAATTTATTAGGAAGGAGTAGAATAACACATAAAGTAAAGTAATAATTTTACATAGAAAAGAATCATAGAATTTATCTAATATAATACTTTATGAATTTGAAATTGATGAATAATTTAAATATTATTATTTTACAGTACATATATGTAATGCATATTTAATAAACATGTAGCATGAATTGCATTAAGTAAAATATAAAGTTATAATCAATTATTTGTTATTACATTACAAAGATACGTTAATTTCTATATTATAATATTAAAGTAGTACTAATAGTAAAGTGAACACATACTATTACATTATGGAATGAATAACATTAATACTTAATTGATGTAGCAATTTAATTATTAAAGTTTTATTGTTTACATATGCTACCTAAACAGTATTTACATAAATTTATTTGTAATAATTAAAGCTTACTGATATGTATTTAAAGTGTAAGTTCGAAAAACATACTTCAATGTTATTAGTACAGCATTTTTTAAAAAGAATGTATAAATTATTTATTAAGAGTATAAGTTAATAACCGAGTAAACATTCTGTATTATTATTTTCTTATATTTTTATTTTCTTTGTTTTCTAATTTTGAACTGTAAATATTGTAAATAGATTCTTAATTAAAGTTAATGTAAATAAATTTGTTTAATTTATTTTAAAAGTGTGTCGAGTTCATTATTTTGCACCACAGCATTTGACAGCAGATAATTTGGATAAACATAATATTTGCACAATGTGAATTTATTAATATTATTTAGAAATAAATACAATATTTTCCTGATTATCATTTATAAGAATTGATTGACATTAACATATATTATAATGGTCATAGAGTAATTATAATGCATAATATAAGAGTACAATATTATTTATTGCCACAGATTATTAAGTTATAAGATTTTGATTTATTCCAAAATTAAGATACTATATGAAAATAAAAGATATACATATTATTATTTATTTAATGATTGATGATATAACAGAAATAGATAAGATTAAGTTATACCCTAAGATTAGTATTGAGTATTATTATTATTAGAATAAGTTAGGTGTATTTAGGTTTGATATAAAATCCCTTATCATACTTATTTACATGAGTTATCATTACTTTAAGATAATTAGAAGAACCTGAGATTATTTAATTATATTTTAAAATTAAAAGTTAAGATTTATTTTTATTATTATTAAAGATAATTTATTTTATTTTAAAAGCCATAAGAATGCTGTAGATGTAGTATTAAGTTAATAAGGAGGTAATAGTATTCTTATGCCATTGAAACAATGTCTTGGAAGATATTGACTCAATGTAAATCTACTTATTGCTTTGTAACTTTACTTCACAGTCTCATGATTTTGATAAATACTTATTTAATTAATACATAATAAAGAAGTATATTGATTTTGATAATTGATAATAAATTTAATTAGAATATGATAGTATAAAAGTATATCAAAGATAGATATGCAAATTTTTATTAAGCATAACAATTCAATTGAGCTAGTTGTATTTCAAACTATATATTATACATCGGGAAGTAAGGGTACTATATATATATATATATATATATATATATATATATATATATATATATATATATATTTATATATATATATATATATATATATATAAATTAAACACACAAAAATGCTTCTCTTTCCTTACACTATACATCTCACATCAATATATATATATATACTACACATTTCTCAGGTATGTGGTGTATTTCAAGCCCTAATTAGCTTATTTCGAGCCCTAGTTGTTGCACCAAATGTAATGGACAATTAAACAAACATATTATGCTGTACACATTGTGGCATCCAAATGTAATGAAACATACTTTTACTCCATTATACCTATCATCAGTTAACTGGGACCTACAGTTTGTGGTGTCAAATGTAATGGAAAATATATCATATAAACTTATTATGCATCAAATGTAATGGAATGTCAATATATGAGAAGAAAATAATGCTTCAAACATTGGATGATAAATGTAATGGACTATATGTAATCTAAATGAATCCAATTGTTGAAAAAGCTTAATATAATAAATTGTATAATTTAAATGGAGAAAGATAAAATTATCCCAGTTATATTTAAATAAATTGTTTATATGCCCTTCCAACTAGCTATACATGAAATAAATCTAAAATCATACAGAGCAATGAGATCTATCATTATAATTTATTTTCAAGGTTGATATGACTAACTAATCAAATATATATATATATATATCAGAAACAAAAGGAATTCTATTAAATCCAATATACACTACTAAAAAGTAAATTTATGTATATCTAAACATATCAATGAACAATAATATATGTAAGTAACCTAAAGACTAAATAATAAGTGAAATACGAAGTTATTCTTTATTAAATTGTGAATTCAATTAATTTCATAATGACTCTGGCACTAAAAGAAAAATAAGAATAAAATATTAATACTCTTTCAAATAAATTACAAAGGCATTACTTATAAAACAAATAGTCATCCTTTATTTCTATATGATGGTTTAATTTTAGGTAGTATCAATGTTTTAAATAAGTTTTAAATACAAACCCAAATACAATAAATATATATACTTATATAAGTATATATATATATATATATATATATATATATATATATACACACTTGCAATAAGTATATATATTAAATAGATAAAGACATATTTGTGTTCAACAAGTATGCATTATTATAAACACAAACCCATATTTATATTTTTAAATATTCAAAATTAAATATAAATAAAAATAAAAGTATATTATATCCAGCAAATATATAAATTATTGTTTAGGTCTGCATAAGAATTATTATATGAAGTTAAAAAAAAATAAAAATAGATAAATAAATAATAATAAAAAAATTATAATAAAATTTGCGTTTATAAATTTTACTTATTAAAATATACATATAACAACCCATATGCAATCCAAATTTATAAGCCATACTTTAAAATTTTAAATTACTTAAGTGTTAATTTTGACACCTGTTAAACGTTTTTTTGTTTTTTTTTAGAAAACAAAACGCTTGAATTGAATAAAATAATATTTATAAAAATGTTTTATTTTTATAATTAAATAAAAAAAATATCGATCTCAAAAATATATATATATATATCATTTATATTAATAAAATTATTTACTACCTTTTGTTTAAAAGTTTAACTTGTTCATTTTTCTTTCAAAAGTCAACTTATTCCGTTGTTTTATTCCTTTATTTGTTTAATATTAGAATGCATTCTACCTAAAGTTAAATTGAAGAAATAGCATGTTAGAAAAAAATTATTGGTTTCCAAATGCACATATATACTTCATATTTTTAAATTTCTCTCCTTGAAAAAAAAAATTGACATGTTGAATCCAATATATTAATTAATTTTAGTTACCTCCAGATTATTATTAGATTGACCATTATAGATTCCAGATAGCTATATCAAATTTTGGCTTCAGACACGTTGAAATTCATGTGTTGAAATTTGCTTAGTTTTTCTTTTTAAACTGCTTTGGAATAAATGAAAGGAAATGGCATGGCTCACTGGCTGCAATATATATATATATATTAGCCAGTCATAGTTTATATATTTATTACAGAAATTTATCTTATTCCACTATTCTTAAGAATGCCAATTTCAAAGAAACAACGTACAACAAATTTTTATCCTTCAGTTTGTTTAATCACTATCTTAATAATAATAATGGCTTCTTTTGTTGTTGCTGTTGTTCCACGTGCTAGCAAATGCTGTTTTGAAAACCATTATTACATATATTTTCTTTTAAACAATTAACATTAAAAAAATATTAACCATATAAAAAAAAATATTAAATCGAAAATTTATTTGACAGCTTTTAATATATATATATATATATATAAATAAGATAACATTACACTTTTTAATAATCATCACAAATAAATAATCTTTTTTATAATCAACAATTTATGTCTTTATTTATCTATAATAATTAGAACATATAAATATTACTATTAAACATCTCACCATTAAGAATAATAATAATAATAATAAATAATAATAATCATAATAATAATAATAATAATAATAATAATAATAATAATAATAATAATAATAATAATAATAATAATAATAATAATAATAATAATAATAATAATAATAATAATAATAATAATAATAGCAGCTAAATATTCACAATGATGTACCATCAATACATAAATAAAATAATAAATCCCAAAACAACTATAAATATAACTGATAACCATAAACAGTAATAATACTCCATATATAAACATCAAATCAAAGAGATTTTTTTTTAATAACAACAAATGATTTTTAAAATATAGATAGATTTATCGATATTTACAATATATATATGGAAGCCAAGAGTAAATTTAGATAGCAGTGTGATATGCAGATAATTATAACATAAAACTAAATAAAATTTTTATTATAACTCAGTTTTTTTAAAATCATAATATAGATTTTGGCCATGCATTTTATCAAGTTGATATCAGCTTAAATTACGAAGACAGAGAAAATACTAAAAGGGAAATAGACATTCACTACTTAGCAAATTTTATAATCTTAATATATGTAAAATGTATTTATTAAACTTTTTTAACAAATATAAAACTTTTGATAATAATATGAAAATATTCAGAGCACTTTGAAGTAAATAAACATTAATAATGTAAAAAAAAAATATCAGAGATTTGTTTTAGTAGAGCAAGCTTACAAAATCCTTTATTCATAATAAATTGGGTTCACAACTCATTATTCTTTTAGGTTTTCATTATATATATATATATTGAAGTGGTAAATCTGTAGTTTATTTTTAGCTTCATTGCCTGATGACATTACAAACCTTTAAAGCAGGGTTTGAACCAGTTTATATATATTTATTTGGTCATCCAGGAATGTTAGGCACACACATACACATATGACTTCCACCCTGTATATTCAAAATGGTTATGTTTAACCATTTTATTATTCATATGTAATTAGATTTTATTTCTAGGCTCCTAAATTTTCTTCACTTAGATAATCGTGTATGTGTGTATATGTATTACAGATATGAAAATTAATATGAGTAATGTAAAGCTAAAGCAATGCCAAAAAATTTTAAAAAGTATTATTGCAATTTAAAAATGTTAAAATGTCATTCTTATTTAATTATTTCAACTGTCTCAAGTTAATAAAATCATATCCTTAAAGTTATTTCCAATTTTAAGAAATATGTTTAAATAATGCTTTCTGGAACCTATCTGTTTATGTCTTTCAATATTTCCAAATTTCGAGTATAGGAGGAGTAAGAGTTCTAGGCATGTGCAAAATGAGCTCAGGTCACTCATTCACTTGTGTTTTTTTGGAGAGTGAAAACAAAATGAATTCTGAGTAAAGGAAAAAATTTGCCTATCTGATCTTAGATTGCCTTTTGTACTGCCTTTCTGCCATGCCTTCACCACTTGAAAACTGTTCTCTTTAACTGTGAAAGAACAATTGGAAGATTCCTACCATTATTTTGTTAATATTGTGCCTTGCTAACTGTGTTTCTGCATCTAAACTTTATATACATTGCTCTAAATGGCTGCCATAACATCTAAAAGGTAATACATTTTGCCGATGAATGAACTCTTATTATCCCTCATTTCATTTCTAAATTCTATTTATATTCATAATGTAATATTCTATCAATCTAATAATTAATTATAAGCTCAGTTATTGTAATTGTTAAGTTTTATGATTTTCTCTAGAGTTTTTAAAATCTCATTCTGTAAAACATTAGCACAGAATTATATATTTTAAAACTGTCATTACCTCAAAATTAATGCTCTAATTATTTATTTTTTTGTGGCAAAGATTACTTTAACTATGTATTTTATTGAGTTTATTTTAGTATGCTAATGTTTCAATCTAGCAAAATTATATCATTTTAGATACTATCCCAATATTTTGGGATGTTTAAATAGTTGAACATGAAATTTTTTATTGAAGGCAGTTCGCTCGATTGAATATTTAAAAGTATATGCTTAGTGGTGGAGTGTTAAAACCATCATATTATGGGATATGATAAACATTTTGTTGTTAATGCTATTAATTTTAAATGCATTTTATGTTCACTAAATAAATCTGATTATTAATCTATTTTAATAATTATTTATTTGCTTTCATGCCATTGAGCATTCTAACTTGCTTATAATATACTATCATTTGAGAATACTTGGGTTTGTTAAATAGGAGAAATAATATTTCCCCTCTTTTATATTTGACATCCTAATTTCCAAGGTTATACATATGTCATTGAATAGATTAATATTTTGTCATGGCATTACCCATGATATTATTACTTTAGTTGAAGTTTGAATTAGTGTATCAGTCATTTAAGATTTAAGCCATATTCCCATTGCTTACTCATGATAGCATTTTAAAGATTTCTTATTTTGCTTTATCATACTTATTCTCCAGACGTTCCAGATTTTCTTTATGTAATTTGTCGAAGAATAATGTTTGGTAGCACTGACCTCAGGACAAACGTTAGATTGTTAAGGTTCTGCATGGCATAACATCAACAAGTTTGAACCATATCATCCTTACCATTCATCTCTTCGAATACTGCTTTGTTTTAAATACAAACAGATTCTTATATATGATAAAGCTTTTCAGTTCAAAGATGGACATGTACTCTATTTCTAATGCTATCATTGTAGTCAGCACTGCAAGTTTTTTTTTTATGTATAATCTCATATTATCTATAAGATGTGGCATAGTGATATTTGTAAACCATTCTCTTTATAATTAATAGAATATTTTAGGATTGTCACAGTGAAGCTTATTTTAGCTAACCCCTTCCTCATTTGTACAGGCCCAAATGATGCTCATGGATAATAGAATTCTTAAGCCAAACTGTTCAGTTAATTAAGCAAATAAATGCTATTCCTGTCAGTTAATTAACAATGATAATGCTAAGAAAATAATTTTTTAAATGTCACAAGTTATTAACTATCTTGTTAAAAGTAAAACTATCTTTGGAGGTTAATTTATAATTGACTTTTTATCATTACACTAAAGTAATGATCATGACCTCCATTGGCTTGTCATAGCATTAACAGCATTAATCTATTGTTATTTGTAGCTCATTAGTGTACTAAGTCAGTTGCCTATATGCAAATTATTAACCACATGAAATCCATGTTATGTTTCTGATGTAAATTAAAATTATTTATGTTCATTAAATTATTATGTGTTGATAATCACTCATGCATCATGTCTTATTAAACATCACTCATTGAATCTCACTTGTTCATTATAATAATACTATTATTTAGAAGTTGTAACTGATTACTTTAAATGGCATTTATTCTAGGTTTGTTCTATCCTTGCTCATTGTGGATGGATACTACATTTTAATTCATGTTTCTTTTGCAAGGTTAGCTGTTTGCAATTCATTAAATTTATAATTTTTCCTACACTTAAGGTATCTTGATTGAGTTAAGATTTAATATTCTTTGTTTATAATAATTACTCTGTAAATCTCATGTCTCTCCGCTGTGTCTGTGGGACTGGAATGAATAAAATTTCATCTGTTATCATCAGAAGTGTTTTTCATAATGTTATAGTTTTAAAGAAGAGCAAATAAAGCAGAATCCATGATTGCTCTTGACCTGTGTATCTTGGGCATGAGTGGATTAAGGCACTTTTGCTTAGATTCTAAACCTTGTTAAATGAGCTTACATTTCTGACCAGTATAGGATTTTTTTCCCCAGGCTTGGTGCACCACTGTGAAGTTTGAGTTAGCAATAATATTTTCCTAGGCTTGATGCATCATGAGTCTTAAATTATAACTCACATACTTGACAGTGATAATATTTTCTTGGCTTGATTTTGCTAAAATATATCATAAATCACCCTAAACACTATTTTGTTTACACATAAATTTTATTTATGTGAGGTAAATTTTATAACCATTGCAGATCATTGCAAAAGGATAAATATAGAGATGTATCTTGCTTATTTCAAGATAGCTTTGATAGTTAAAAAATATATTTATTTAGTATAGTAATTGTGAATCATTTGATCAATGTGAAAGGGAATTTGGTGTCCATCTCTGTGAGCATGGATAGCCCAAATGTTACAAGTTTATTAATATTGCCATGTTGGCATGGCACCTTGTATTTATACAGTTATAAATTTTGCCAACTGGTGGATAATCACATGGTAACATAACTTACTTTTAGTGAGATTCAAATGTGATTAAACATTTTTTAAAAAGAGAAAGTCATACTTTGCCTTAGCTTACTGTGTCATATTTTGTATTACCAATTTACTAATAGAAAATTTTAGTCAATTTTAGGTGTAAAGAGAACAGATGGAAAAGTGGCAAAAGAAATGAAGGCATGGTAAATTATATATATATATATATATATATATATATATATATATATATATATATAATAAATTCTAAATATATATATATATATATATATATATATATAGAATTTATTGCTAATACTATATAATATATGGCTTAGATGATATAGGTAGATTCAAGTAGGGGAGAAGACTAGGCATAAATAATGAAGTGGTTTGGCACCATATAAGTTAGGCAGAGCAGGAAGAAATTGGGGAAATATGGTAGGAGAATGGTAGTATGGAGGCGATTGAGAAAAAGAGATAGGTGAATAACCCATAGTAAACAATGAGTTACAGAATTAGTGCTCTCAACAAATAAATAATGGTAACCACAAACTATTCATGATGATAAAGGGTCTATTAGAGAAGCAAGGGGAAATACAATGGGAGATGATGCAGAAATATGCTGAAGAATCCTGGAAGCACTTTGAGGAGATCAAAACATTTCAGAGATGTGAGGAAAGAGAACAGCAGATGGAAGAATGGGTAGAGCAGACTCATGGAGGGGGAGTACTTGCTATCAAAGAGATGAAAGCAGAATAACCACAACAGGATGTGATAAAGCATGAGGATCAGTTAAGACATCTCAAAGTAGCCCAGGGAGAAGTTAACAATCAATTTTACAAGCTAGATGATAAGGATAAATATGAATATGAAACATCTAAAAAGGAGATAAAGAAAATTAAGGACATGCTTCAAGAAACCCAGACAAAAATGCAACTGGACTTTAAAGACTCTGAAAAGAATGATTTATGTATGAAAGGTCTGGATTCTTCTTTGACACAAAAAATTGAAACCAATTTGAATTATCAGGAAAATGTGATTAAAGAAACTGATAGAAATGCTACTAATGTTGAAACATTAACTATGGATATAACCTTATATGATGAAAATATTTTTAATCAGAATTCCTTTTTATCTGATGAAAAACTCAAATCTAGGTGTCTTTTGATGGCAATAGAAACAAACAGGATAAATCATCTAACTTGTGCATTCTAACAGAAGTCCGAAGAGATTCTTTATTGAAATATCAATCTAGAAATTCTGAAAAGTTTATAGATCCACTCTATAATCCAGATAGTCAGTCAAATTATGAAACTTTGATTAATAGTTCAATCAGGAAATATGTTGCTGTTAGTCAGGTTTATCAAGAAAAAAAATTCACTTGGTTCTAACATAGTACCTGATGAAAACCAAATTCAACCATTTGTTTTGAATTCCTTTATCAATGGTAAATCAACAAGGTATTTAGATTCTGCAATGGAGTTGCATAAAGATTTGTCAATTAATGAAGAGACTAAGCCTAAATTTTGTGTTAAAAATAGAATTTCTGGAAAAATGGATAGTGGTAAAATTGTTTTTCATGTTGGAAACAAGCTTGAAGATAATTCTAGTGATATTTCATATTTTAATAATGTTTTGTTAAATAAATTTTGTAAAAATGTATTTAATGATAAGCAGTTTGGTGAAAGTAATTGTAAAATTCAAGCATTTGTCAACAGGGATGAAGAGCTACCTTTTCAAGAAGGTGATTCTTTTTTAATAGATAAAATTGAATTGGGTGCCTTTTTATCTGAATGTGCTTCAAAATCTTTTGAAAGTCCTAATAAAGCTTCTCCAAATAAAAATATAATATTTGAAGAAACATGTGACTATTTATCAAAACAAACATTTTCTGAAGAGCAATGTATAGGTTGTGGAAAAAAAAACTCATGACAAATGGTAATTTTATTTTTACAGTTCAGAATTCTAAGAAAAAAAAGGTACAATTAATTAAATACCATAACAGATGATATAGAAATGGCAACTTATATAAATGGTTTTATTATAGTTTTATTATGCGTGCACATGATTTTTTTATTAATACAAATATTTTTTTTATTTCATAAATGTAATAAGTTCTTTTCTTTGAATTTGCCTTCTGGATAGAATCAAAGATTGCTATCTTTGATTTCTGAAAATATTTAATAAACTGTTAGTTATTTTTAAAGAAATAACCTAATGAATTGAAACCTAATGAATTGAAAGTTAATACATGAATAAAAATTGATAGGTTAATATAATTTTATCAAACTGTATATTTATTTATTGTGATGAAATGGATATTTGAAATTATCTACTACCATGTCATTTTTTTTTTGTTAATGAAGATATTAAAAAATTGTTTTTTAAAAAATATTCTTTGTAGTTTTAATTACTTTATTCTATCCAATTCCTGTTTCATGAAGTGTAGTGTGTGTGTGTGCGACCTTATATTATGACAGCTTATATTCTAAGATTTAGTTTTTTCCCTTGATTATCACAATAAAAACAATTATTTATAAGTAGGGGAAGCCCATGAATTGATTAAGATTATTTATAATAAGTTAATGTATTTATTTATTTCCCCCCTTTCTCACAGTAATAAATTATAGAAGTCTTGCTTCCTAAGCTAGATTTGTGCATAACAGCTATATGGGATAGGTGGTTTATATTTAGTCTATGGGAATCCAGATGATGATGAGGGTTGTTCCTGGGTTGGCATGAAGAGAATATTCTTCAAAGTCCATGCACTACCTACTTTTTATTTAGTTTGGTCTTTATAACTTTTTTTAACTTGAGGATAAAAATACAATTCCTCAGATTCCTCATGGTTTAAAGCCCAATTTTCTGGAGTTACCAATGGATAATCAATTTAGAGTAATTGATATTGACTTACTGGTAAAATTACTCCAGATACAGCCCTATATTTCCCCATAGCATTACAATATACATGTTTATTGGTAATTTTATTATAATTGTTTTATAATTAATGTTTTTGTGCTCTGCTTATCACGCTTTATTCATGTAGAATATTTTTCATTATCTAACAGAGTTTTTATATTATTTATGTATTATTTATTTAAACTTTAATACCAATAAGCTAATGCACATGCACTTTGTAGATGTCACTATATAAATGAATACTCCTACTTTTTCAAACACAAAATAAAGTCTTTGGAAAAAAGTGGGAGTATTTATTTATATAGTGACATATACAAAGCGCATGTGCATTAGCTTATTGGCTTATTGGTATTAAAGTTTATAAAAAAAACATTGTGCTATATAAAATAAATGTCTTGTTTATAATTGTTTTACAAAGAGAATATTATTTTGTTATTAACTTTTAATATACAGCTGAGAATACATTTGTCTTAGTCAGTCACATTTATAGTACTCAAACCTAGATGGACTTATAACATGAATGGAGAATAATTTAAACAATAAAAATGATAAAAATCACATAACGGCTTGAGTTTCTGTAGCATTTCATCAGTTCACTTCAGCTGATTGGTTGAAAATTTTTTTTTTTGTTAAATTGTGAAAAAACTATAAGCATGACATCAATGGAAATTTCAGCATTCATTGATGCTTGGTTTCATCTTTAAATGATGTATCTTACATTGATATTAGATAAAATTTGAATTTTTTATGAATTTTTTTAAAAGTAGATGAACTTTTTTATTATTTCCTGGTCACTTTACTAGTTTACACAGAGCAATAAAGGCAGAAAATCTTTATCAGCCTTATAACCCTAATATAATATATTAAAAATTTGCCCATACTTCGAATATGAAGACCTTCAATGTGATATAAACATAATCACATAATCGCAGAATATCGTAAGTTATTATTTTTAATTTTTTAAATTTTTTAAAATTATCTGAAGAAATAAGATATTAATTTGTTTGTGTTTATATTGGGGTGTGTGTAGTATGTAAATTATATAATATTAAATCATTTGTGCTCTTTATTATACAACATATAAATTTGCATTCAAACATAACAAAAGTGTTTTTCTACAGTGTAATTTTGAATATCTAATCCAAGTTTGAAACCTTATTTTATAGATATAATGATTCTCAAAAGGTTTAATAATTTATTTTACTATATTTATATTTGTATTATTGAGTTTGTGGTGCTATTGCAACATCTTTGTATAACAAGTAATCATTTATATATAGAGATCAGTGAAATGTAAATTTTAAAAACTGATAATCAAATGTACAGAAAGATTGTAGATTGCAGTTGATAAAGCAAATCACAAAATTTACTGGGCATAGTACCATGTGAAAATATAAACAATTAAAACCAATAAAGGAAGATTTCAAATGGTATGTGTGTAATCATAGCCACAATGGTTATGTATATACTAAATGGAATTGCATTCAGGCAAAGAATCAAATTTTGATTCTTGCTTAGGCC
>JAQFVV010006800.1:37500-320000 GCA_028023455.1 Epiperipatus broadwayi | reverse complement strand
GGACTGAACCAAGTTCAGATACACCATATATTAATAGCTTTAGCAATATAAAATTACCAAATCACTTGATATTAATAGCTTTAGCAATATAAAATCACCAAATCACTTGATATTAATAGCTTTAGCAATATAAAATCACCAAATAACTTGGTTCAGGCCCATATGGCTATTTAAGTTAGATAGCTAGATTGGAAGACATATGAATGTCTGAAAATTTCAGATTTTCTACTTAATAATTATCCATTAGATAAATTGCTGGCCTTGTCCTTGTAATTTTAATCTAATGCTTGAAAATCCTAGCAACTTACTGACAAAGTGAGTAGCAGAAAGTGGTCTGGGATTGGGATATTCTGCAAAGCTTGTTAAGAGCTTATATGTAAGCTCTTTATATAACATTTGTAATACAAGCTTGTAACAGATGACCTGATTTCTTTGTAATATATATTTATGTATATCATTAGCAGACACTGGTAAATGAGTATGACCAAGAAGAAACAAACAAAGATAAAAAGATAAAGAATAGAAAGCATTTCTATCATCTGGTTGAATTGTTAAATGATTATCATTTTTAATATTTAATAACTACTCAGAGTTTAGTATAGAATATAATATTTCTAGTGATATTATTCTTCTCTTTTTTCAGGTTTGTCTGGTCTGACAATTTGACTAGAAAAACATCTTAAATTTAATATTCTTAAAATTAAAAATCATTGATTCAATTTCCATGTTAGCTGTCACTGGTTATTCCAGAAACATTAGAAGAAATGATGAAAATAATATTACTCAAAATGGGTGCCTACTAACATGAACACATAAGACATTATAAATTGTTAAATATGTATAGAAAAACAAAGTATAAATATTTCTAAAAACAATGGGAATAGATAATGGAAATATTTTAACTTATAACTACAACTATATATATCAAGTGATAGTCCTACAGATCATTTGTTTGACATTTTACAATGCTATTATTTTAAGATGTGTAGTGAGATCTACTTATCTAATTGTAAAGTGTTATTGAAATAACTTTATAAGAAAAATAGAATAAAATACAAATTATTCAGTTTTTAAAAATCAATTCTTATTCATTTATGTCATTTATCCCGTGTAATAAATATGTGCCATTACAATACTATATTTTGTTGCATCACATTCAGAAAGCTAAAAAATAACTCAACGATCTTATGATTTTTTAAATAGAATTTTACAGTAAGTATTTTGAATAATTTTTAATGCCTTTACATTAATATAATAGAAAATATGCTTTTGGCTCTCATATGTTATATTGGATAAAATAACATTTTATATAATTAAATTAATTGCAGTAGTTATATTAATATAAAGATATATACTATAATTTTATACTAGTAAATGAAACTGCTGCATATTGTTGAGATGTTGCTTAACATATAATTTTATCTCTCTGTATCTAAAGGGTTATTAAAATATTTAAATAGATTCACAACAATCTAAGCTTAAAGGCACATGAAGCATTTGCTTTATCATTTGCCTATAAATTTCTTGAGTTTTTAAAAATTAATTACTAATTTAAAGTCTTTGTAGTCTGCTTTCGTAAAATTAGCTACTTTTAAATGGTGAGAACAACAATTTTTGATATTCTGTAAGTTTAAAACTAAGAAGATGAACCGCTTTGTTTTTTATTTTTAAATAATGTAAAATAAAATCAAACCTATATTATAACTTTCTGTCTGATTTCACAAAATTGCCTATAAACTAATTTGAAATAAGATGCAAACCTGTTTGATTAAATAAATAAAAGTTCAAGTAAGATTTTTCTTATAATTTCCTAGCTCTAAAACATGTTAATATTCTTGTTGATTCTCTGGATATACAATGAGTCTTTGTAACAATTCATGTACAGCAGGCAGCAACATATACAACAAAGTTATTGAATGAACTTTTGCTGTTGTATATAACCATTATATTCCCAGTTAGTTATAAGTTTTTTTGGAATGGTTATATTTTATTGATTTTTTAATTTTTTGAAATAAACTACAAAAACATTGTGTAATCATCTTATTTTATGCTTACACAAGGTGTTGAAACAGTAGCAATTGTTTCCCCTAAATGTTACTATTATCAAACAATAGTTGTAAGATAGTAGGCATTGGATAGGGATTATAAAGCACTACCATCTAGCATCTATTGAATACTAAAGCTTACCATAGTGGCACTATTTTAAGATAAGGTTTCAATATTGTTTATTGATATAAGTAAATTTTAAATATATGTGAAATAATATATATATATATATTGAAGCAGTTGATCTGATGCTCTGATCGAGCTTCACAGCCCACTTACAATCTCCTACTACCAAACCATGTTTAAAC
This sequence comes from Epiperipatus broadwayi, assembly GCA_028023455.1. Classification (NCBI taxonomy): domain Eukaryota; kingdom Metazoa; phylum Onychophora; class Udeonychophora; order Euonychophora; family Peripatidae; genus Epiperipatus; species Epiperipatus broadwayi. The sequence continues at coordinate 317,646 of JAQFVV010006800.1, read as the reverse complement.
CCCATCTTTACACATGTATACATATTTACTAATATATATTTTGCCTCTGCTTAACCACCTAAAATAACTGATGCAGATATATTTATATCTTAACGTGAATAAATTTAACAAATAAATATTTAATGTTGTTTTAATGTGTATGTGTGCGTAATGGATATATATATATTTCAGTGTGGGGAGATTGATAATAAATCGTATAAAGTTATATTATTCATGTATCTTAAAATTCATATATGAAATGTGTTATTATTTTATATTTAATTTTAGCAGTCAGAAAATGATGCAATTCTTTTAAGAAGCTTCTCAAACACAACTAAAAACAATTACCTGGAAAAGCCCATTAGTTAAAATGAAAAGGTTACAATTTGTAATAGTAAAGTAAAATCCATTAGTGGAAATTTTATCCATGCCAACTTGTTTTAAAATCATAAGACTTATTTTAAAACAATTGTTTGAGAAAATTGTAACAGGATTGCATTGTTTCAAAAGACTTACAAAACAAAAGGTATCTGGTTAGCAGATTTCAGCTTTGCTAAAGTGCTCAAATTGCCTCAAGTCCAGCAGATAGATGCTCTAATACATCATCAAAAAAAAGTATAAATATTGCTGGATTTAAATCCAAAAGAGAGGAGACAATCATAAATTAACTATGGTCAACAAAATCCATGATAGTTTAAATCTTCATCCAATGTGCCATGAGTAGGTGAAACTTCACCTTCCCCTCTGTTCCAACATGCTTGTTCCCATAAAAAAATCTCCAGATCCTGTACCTATGAACTTTCAAATGTTTACCGATTAAATAAGCAAAATGCTACCTGTGATGCCTTATTCCAAACCTAGATCTAGTGTATTAATGCCAATGAACACTCCAAACATCAAGGACCACTACTATTTATGAAAGGTAAAAGAACTTTAGCTGCTCTATGATTCTCTTATGTTCAGCCTTCTATAACAACAATAATCCTGACACTCTACTCTAATATCTTATGTAAATGTTTATATATTGTGAAATTTTATTTAGTTATAACTCTATATAATGTAACCTATTCTATCATTGAGCCCCTATTCAATATGTTTTCTTTTTTTTTTATTTCCATGTGGCAATAATATTTTATTTCATTATTATATTATGTATATTTGTGTTTTAAAATGCCAGTAATATTTCAAACTCTCTAGCATGTAATTCCTTTTTAGTTTCCCTACCTATCACTTATGGGGGGAATTATAAACTTATTTTAATTAAAAACAAGTCTTATTCAACTTATGCAGGGGCTCATGAGTTTGGAAAAACAAAGTCATTATCTTATAAAATTGTTGTAGGAAAAGAAATCAACATCTGTTTTTTTTTAATGTTTTTTTTATCTTTTAAATAATAATGCACTAATCTTAACTGTAAATGTATTTTATATATGTAAAATCTAATTATTATCCCAGCTTTTTCCACCACCCCATTTGTTTCTATATAAACATTTATTTTAATAATAGCATTTATTAACTGAAATTTGTACTTATTAAATAGTGTGGTAAGTTATAAATAATTGAAAGTAAAGGGAAGGGAATCTTTATGTCTTAAAATTTATATAATTTAATTAATTTAAATTATCCATGCCTGTTTAGCAATTGGATCATACCATTATGCAGGATATTCTATAATTTATGGGCATTAAGTAATTAAATAGTCTTTAAAGCTATATATTTTATTATTCCAAGCATTGCATGCATATGGGCATCCTCGTTTTATCTTATATATATATTCATACTTATTTTCTCTGGAGGTATCGCAAAGTCAAACCCATAGTTTATTTCAAAGTCCAATAACCAAGCTTTAACCCCCTGGGGACTTATTTGGTCATATGTGCATGCTTTATAAGCAGATCACTTTGGAAAAACCAGCCCTATAAATGCATAGCCTACCGCTCTTCATTCCTGAACTGATTCTGCTAATGTCGCAGACTTATTTTGGTCTATTTCTCAAAATGAATTCTCTGAAGCACATGCTAGGATCCGTGACTGGATCACACAAATATGCCACCATGCATGCACCACCTTTTGTTGTATTTCTAATAAACCCATGAACATCCATAAGACATAATGTTGTGATTTTTGCTAAACAGATCTCTGTCCACTATTTAAAATATGCATTCTTGCGATGACATTATTATTATTAATATATATTCATCAGCTATCCCACACATGTCTGTCACTTTATAAATTGAATATTAATCACTATATTTTGTACAAATGTAATGCTTCATTATAAAATAATAATTATTTTTCAAATTGGTTAAATGATATTTTGTTCCTTCTGGGGGTGTAGTAGTACTTCAATATTATATTTCTTAATAGTGCTAAGTCTTATATTCATCATTATAGTATATATTATTGGCATAGCCGCAACTATAAACAAAGTCACCTGTTTAATTTGATTCTTAATTTATCAACCAAATGTAATATGATTTCTACATGACCAACTGTCATATAACATTTATGAGGCCAATGATCAATCAATGATAACACACATTTACTTATGTTTTGTCAAATAATAAATCTTAAATATATATATATGTTATAGCATTTCTGGATCATTGTGTTTTCTTTAATTTAAATTAATATTTTAATTAATAGTTTGTGCTCCTACTGACTAGATGATCTCCGCTAATATATCATTAATATGAAAGGTCACGATCGTTAATTGCTTCTAAATTTTATTTCATGCTAAATATTCCACCATTAAACTTAAATTAGAGCATTTTTGTGTCTCTGATGTGTGATGCCAGCAGAGAGAGATAAAATTAGATCGATATTGGGATTGTTGCTCATAAGTTGGTATATCTGGAAAATAGGCAAATAGGGCAGAATTCGTGAGTGTTCCTGACTTATGTATCTTGTGCATGATTGGATTCGAGGTACTTTTGCCTAGATGCTAGATCTTGTTATGTGAACATACAAAACCAACCAGTACAATATATATATATTGTAACGGGATATATATATATACCAGTTACAATATATATATATTGTAACGGGATATATATATATATATGCGTTACATTTAAAATTTAATACTTGACTTTTTTGTAAATATCTAATACTGAATTAAATGCACAAACTTTCAAAATGCACAAATAACGAATAATTAATTTATTAATGTTTGATTTAAGTATTAAAATAAGCTTTAAAACAAATTATAGAATTGAAACAAAAATTCTAATCTTTAAATAAAGTATAAAATAAAAAACCTTTTTAATAATAGCAAAGAGTTTTTAATTTTTAAATATAAAAATTACAAATGGATCCTTAGGGCAAATTGACAATTAGAAAGATGATTACAAAATAGATAAGAGTCTAGAAATAAAAACAAAAGACTTGCCTTTCCCACCCAAAGATATAGACACAGACCTCAAAGGAAAAATCCACATAGCCAGAAACCCAAAATCTCTTTAGCCACAAACCCAAAATCTACTTGGTCACAAACTTAATGAACCAATGAAACATAAATATAAAATATGTTTGATGGATCCCTGCATTCCAGAGATAAGGTGCCTAAGGACTATAAAATGAAAATCCGAAAGCAATAATTAATTAGAGAGAATTAGAATTTTTAAATTCGTTTCATTGTTGCTGAAAAAGTTAAAATAAATATTACCAAAAATGAAATCTGTTTAATCGCGCTTCCTTCGGTGTGGCTGCCAAAGGCAGCTTTCATCCTCATGGATCCCAGGGTCGAACCACTATTAATGTCTTCAGAAATCATCGGAAATCTTCCTAAATCATCATCATCTGCAAGAAAAGGGCCCTTGTGTAAATTAGATCTTCATTGCGAAGGAACAAGCATGGAGAAAGAAAGGAAAGTATACATTATTGATAAAAATGAACTATAAACTCTTTAATTTAAAATCTCTGAACTTTATTTTTCTTTAAAGATGAATTATAGACTTTCTCTCTTGATCAAATCTGAAAATCTATTTTTATAAACTTTAAAAATTTTAAGTCTTATCTAAAATTGAAATGTAATCTTTTTAAAATATGTGTTATATGTTTTCATATATGCTAAGTGTAAGATCTGTTTGTAATAGGGTTGGGGGTTTTCGATTGCAAACTTAAATTTAAAAATAGAAACACATATCATTATTTGTGCATTATTAAATTTTAAAAATAGGTTAAAATAGTATATTTGTAATAAAATAAATTAAATATAATATGTCATTTAAAAATGATTTAAAACCTTAAACTAAAGATTTTTTTTTACAATTAAATTAATAAAATGATTTTAAACATTAGTTGAGTGTAGATGGCTGCTAGACTGGTTTAAATATATGTTAGTTTTAAAGGGGTTTTGATTTCAGACTATTTGTTTCATAGTTGTGTCAGTGCTGGTGGAGAGATATATGGACGTTTATATCAATGTAATGTGAAGTGTGTTAGCACCTAGGGTGATGAGTCCAACTGAATGCATGACCCCCAAAGAGGTAGTCATATCATTGAAATGGACACAGACATATTTCCTGCACCATTGACCTATTCTAGCTCTATGGATTGAGAAGATAAGTTGGCAAGATAGGACCACATTCCCATCCATACATAGCATTTTCTCTTTATATTACATACATGATTCCTTCACCAGATAGAAGCACATTCCTATACTGGTTGAAGCTCATGTTTTCTCCAATAATATCATGCGGTTCAGATGCACATTCCTGTCAGTGTGATTCTATGCTAACATGTTCATATTGCATTGGTTGCTGATATATATCTGGAAGTGAGCATTGGTGTGGCTGTTGACTTTTAGCCTGAAATCAAATGTTTGAAGATCTTTTAAATGCATCATCTGGGTAGCTCATCTATACTCAATATTTCTAAGATTAAAAATAAAAGTTAAAACAAATAAAATTAATAGTAAATAATAATGAAACAAACAATTTTTTTTTTTTATATATAATTATTTTTCAAGTTTTGTGTGTCATCACTTATATATATGCATGAATAAAATCTTTTTGTATTATTAGTATTGACAGTGATTGTTTTTATTATTTTTTTTATTAAAAGAAGTATATTTTAATAAATATGTATAAACCTCTGCTACTTCATGAGCTAGTGACTTGGGCTAGCGGTTGTGGTCTTAAAAGCGCATATCTGTCTACTTTATAAATTTTCTAGGTTCCAAATAGCCTAGTGTTACCCCTGTCAGAAGATATGGTAAGACTGGAAGCTTCATCATCCTTCCCTGACCATTATAATATATATATATATATATTACATAATATATATATATATATTATATAATAGGAATAAAAAATGCAGAATAATCTCACACATAACCTAGATCCAATCACATATAAGCATACCATTTACTGACATATTTACATGCAAAGCATGACTAATATCCACTAATGTAATTTAAAGGAGTACTATAAGCTAACCTGAAATCACTGTCACTATTTAGAGGGAAGGTGTTAGTAAATAATGTTTTTATATGGAATTAAGGCTAAGGTGTTATTAGACTTATTAGCTTGTTGGGACTTTTCAGTGGTTCCACATTATTTCATCTATATTTTGGGCTATTAAAAGTTATATATATATATATTGAGCTGGATTGATTTCCGATTCAATGGTTTTATTACTAAAATTAAAAAGGGAAAACAACTTCATTTTCATTAAATGTCTAAGGCTCAATTTTTTTTATTATTATTTAAAACACATATGCATTTATATTTTAAAATAGATTATTTAATGTTTATAAAATTGATTGTAAAATAGTTTACTTTCACCGTCTGTTTTAATCAATTTGATTAAAAACAGGCAAGCTAGCTAATTATATATTTCTGTTGCTTTTATTGTAATTATTTTTAAAGTTAATTCTAAAAAGCGTATTTGTCGTTTTTGTTTTAATTAGCCCTGGTTGGAAGTCTTAAATTAGATTGGGTGGAAAATTAATATTTGTCCTGCCTGGAATATAGAATGGATACTAATGAAAGTTTTTCGCAGGAAATGTAGCAAGGCAACGATAGCCCACCAATTTTGAGAGAGAGTGGAGATTCATTATTAGACACACACTTGGATTATTGCCTGCTAAGAGTCATATGGTTTTCAGTAGCTGTTTGGACTTTTAATTCCTGTTAAAAACTTAAATAATTATTGACAAGCTTCATTGCTGTGCAAGATGTCAAAATCTACCACTATGGGTTTTGCCATCATTAGAATGTCTTGCTAATTTAAACAAAGGACAGACCCACGATTACCAGCTCTCCTTCAGTCATGTCATGAACCTCTAAAATAAACACTGCCTCTACCTTGCCACTGTCAAAGGACCTGAAAGATGAACTATTATCAAAAGTGTGCACTTGTCACTAAATCACTAGAACTCTGCCTTACCGTAAGCTAAATTTTTCCTATTCTAGCCAGGGTAAATCAATTGTGTTTAATTAAATCTCTGCTCAATCTAATGATAAGTATGTTATAAGGTTGTATTAATTATTTATTTTCTGTATTTATCTATTCTAGTATTTAAAGTATGTCTTGAAATCTTAGTTTTAAGATTCCAAGTTTGTTTGCAATTTTCATTTATCAGGGGGTGCATAAGGAGATTGTATTTTATATGTTTAATATATACCTGATTATTTCGTTAACTATTACAAAACGCATTGGCAGTTTTCGTAGTCTTTATTTATTCATCTGCCCTTAGTTGTAAAATAAAGAATCTTTAAGCATGTTTCGTTTGCGCTTTTTGTGTAAACAACAAAATCTTTTTGCTGGCTATTTGTCAAGTTATTTCTTTGGGTTGTCTGAAAGTAGTCATTTCTTTCTGGATTACGTAAAATCATAATCAAATATCTTTTGTTGTCTTGTGTGTGAGATCTACCACATTTACTTTGAATGTAGTATTACACGCAGCAGTTCTGTGGCATTTTAACAACAGTAGTTAGAATATTACTGCTCGAACGTCCACGCTGGTATCGTTGATTTCCAGTGAGACAATAACTGTTTTATTATCCCTGATTTAGGAAGCTAAAGTTGTTGTTTGTTCTGTAATTTTACAACTGGCCAGCAAGAAGATATTATCCTAACCATTTTTTATATTTTAAGTGAGATAATTTTGCTGCCAAAATGTTTAATGCCTTCATTATTGTCATACTCTTGTCCACTCTCTGGTAAATATGTGTATGTTAACATAAGTTACTTTTATATTCGTGGCTAGATGTCTTCACTCTATTGCACAACTTTTAATAAAATTAATAAATTGTTTAAACTTAATTTGGCTGATGTTTGTCTTTGTGCTTTGATTTCTCAGCTGTCTAAACAATTTTTAAGATATCTTGTTCCTCCCTGAGTTTAGTTTGGTGCATTTAGATTCGCATATCCTGTCCACCCTTAAAATAAATGTCTAGTTCCTATTTTCGGACTAGTGGCACCTCTGTGGTCAGTATATGCGAATCTCAAATATGTTTCTCCTGTTACAATATATATATTGTAACCTTCCAGATTGGCACCAGGAAGAAATGTGGGAAGTTCACATTTGTGCTAACAATGATTAAAGATAATTATCTGAGAAAAATGAATTGAGATGTAATTTGCTAGTTAAAATAAGGATTTAAAAAATTATAACTTTAAGTGGGTGTACTGATTGGTAGAGTTTTGGATGATAGTAGAAGAGGAGGATGCACAATATTAGGGATGTTTATATGTAGTAGAAAAATTTACATGTCATAATGAGCAGAAATATAGATATATTATTAATTAGAATTTTCTTTCCTATATTTTATTTATTATTTACTAATTATGTATTATTCATAATCTTATGTTTAAAAATGATAAAGATTATTTGTATAATAGTGAATAACATTTCTAAATTAATAATTAATATTTAAAATTTTTTTTTATTATTATTATGTTTTATTCTATTCAAACATTGTATTGTTAACATTTTATAAGTAAAATTCTGGCACACTTCCAAAGTTGATTGTAATAATAAAAAAACACAGAGAGCATCAGTGAAGAAAGACAAAGAGTTTAAAACTTGAAGGAAAAGTAAAAAAAAAGTTCTGAGGAAGAATATGTAAAAAAAAAAAAAAAACTTAAAAAAATCAATAACTTTCTAAGAGTATTAGAACAAATATAAAAAAAAACATCACAAGGATTCTAATAATGTACCTGTAGAGAATTTTTGTTATTATACTACTGGAATAATATAAAAATGAGGAGATAGACACCGCCCAGAGGGATACCAGCCTCCAAATTTCTGCCAAACGATGGTCCAAATTCAATACCTTTAAAAAGCCTGGATGATATATAAGCTAAATTATTATGATTTATTTTAAAGTATTACCAAAGACAAATAATATTAAAATGACAAAATTGTGTAAAATAAAGCTAGCTAAAATTTTCTTATTAGATGCTAGAATTAAACGCTTGATTTTCAATTTAAAGAATTTTCTATCAATATTCTACAAAATAAAATTTAAAATGAAAAAGTTTACCTATTTAATCTTATATCAAGAAGATAGTTTTATACTGTATAACTTTGCTATTTGTGCATATATAACAAAATAATTCCAATGCATGCAAATGTCATTTATTACGCCTATAATGGAATTCTAGGATAAAAAAAAAGACTATTGTCTTTCTTAACAAATTATGCTTTAACAATGGATAGACATATTTTTTTATGTTATAATTTACTGTTTTCTTTAAAATTGATATGTATATTTCTTTCAACTTTCAATTTTGTTTAAAAAAAAATTAACATGTAATGATGAGATATTGATAAGTATTTATGTTATTACTTATAAGAAATGTATAACCAATTTTTTCTCTTTAAAAAAAAAAAACAAAACAAAACAATGTAACTTCATATCATTATAATATGATAATTTATTATTTCATATGATCTGGAAATTATATTATAGGTAATTATAGATGTTCGGATGTGTGCATGATGCTATAAATTATTATTTTAAAAATGTTGTATTTATTATGCTTCAATTTTGTTAATGAAGTTTATTTAAAAAAATAAAGAATTAAAATTTTGTCTGTTATAAGTTGAAGGTAGAAATGGTCAAGGGACGATTAGATTATTTAGATTGAGTTTGGAGATATTATTTAACCCTCATGTATATAAGTATAAGTATAAGTGTGTAGTTATTGTTTTTCCCTGCCTTTCTTTGTTCTTGTATAGTTAGTGTTAGATGATATACATTGATTATAACAGATTAGTGTTGTATAAATTTTTATAATATGTATGAAAGATGATTGATTTATGGCATCATCCAAGTTTTATAAATAAGCTAATAAAAGTATGTTTTAAAAATACATCATGTTTAAGATATTATAAAAGCACACATGTTCGAAAATATATGATTTGTATATTAAATATTAGTCAATTTTGGTTTTGCTATAAGAGCAATGTAATTGGTTAGCAAAGTGCATAAAAGTAATATTTTTTTTTGTTTATTCATTATTTATTTTGTCTTTTAATTTTTAATAAATGTTTTAATGAATTAAAAGCCCAAATGAATTGTTTGATTATATACGTTCAATTCTCCATTTCCACACACACACACATATATGGTTAACATAGCATAGCCCTAAAATATATAGATTTGCCAGTAGAAGTCAATTTATTTAATCTGTCTGTAGATGATAAATCACCATATTACAGTGCTAATAATATATTCTACTTTGCTTAGAATAGGTGGTGATGTAGATAAAAAGATACCCAATCCTCATCATTATCTATCCTATATTAAATATGATAATTGATAATTTTGCAATAGTTTTATAAGTAAATAAATGTGTGGCATATGATTAAATTAGTGTTACAGAATTGTTATTAATAAATGTTTTATTACTTTTATTTGCATCATATATGAAGACCATATCCTATAACCTCAACTGAGCTAAGCCATAGAATAATTACAATATAAGAATCTTTTAAATAAGTTTAAAAGCAATTTACAATTATAAATTTTATTCTATCTTGTATAGAATTGGCGTCTGGGCATTTATAAATCTAATAAAGTAAACAAGTGAAGAGAGCAGAGGTTACAGGGTGGGTTAAGTGGATGCCCAACTGGGGCCTGATATACGATTGGGTGAAGTGGCTGCCCAATTGTGGGGCCCTGTTTAATTAAGTCTCATATCCTGTGGAATATTTATCTTTTTTTGGTTAATAGGGTTAAGTGGCTTGCCTTATGAGTGAAATGCTCAATATATTTATGGGTAAATGGCTGCACAATGATTAGTGATCGATTTGTCTTTGTTCATATATGTATTTTGTTCTTTATTGGAGATTGTATATTATACATTCTATTTTAAGTGGTGACTAACATGGATGGCTTGATATATACACAGAGGCCACAGCTGCCAAGGGTTTAAATGGATGTCCAATCGTGGGATCTTGATTACGTAAGTCTCATATCTTGTAGAGTGTTTATATTTTTGTTGATATATATTGGCATATACCTGAGATGAGAGGTAATCCAGTGCCATTAGAATTACTTTATTGCTGTTTTAAATATACAGTTAGTGCAAAATTGGTTCCAAAATGGAATTAAGTTGGCAGTTTTCTTATTCACAGTTTTTTTATATCAATCTGGAAGATTAATAGAAATGTTTGATAAAATGGAACTAGGGGTAAATGGAGCATTAACTAAGATTTGAAATAAGCCAATACCTGAAAGATGTGTAGTAGATATATGAATGTCAGATGTATAGTTTAAAAAAACAATTTTTTTTTGTTTAGATGAAATAAATAAATACAGCCATGAAACAGCTTAGTTTAAAATTGTAAAGCTATATAAATATCACAACTTATAGCAAATGTTAAAGTTGATAACATTTATATATATATATATATTTTTTGCTTGTCAATGACATATAGCATTGATGCCAGATAAGTATAGAATTATTGATGATGTTAAATTATAAAGTAATAGTGTTGTTCATATTTGGAACATTTCTGTTATAGAAAGTTTATAATTTTGAAGGTTAAATAGCATACTTTATTGTTGGAGTTTTGTTGGTTGTGTTGCAAGTTTTGGTGATGGATGGAGAGTTTTTGTTATTGTCTTAAGTATATGGTGTATTCATGTCACTGATGACTGATTGTTCTCATTCACTGCTCCAACCCAAATTATGATATCAGTTGTTAGTTATCATGAAACAGTTAACAGTAGTTCTGCCATGATTTTGCCTCTAAGACTCCAGAGAGAGCAAGGCATAGTTCTTTCTAATATATATGTAATATTTGTCTCTAAGACTCCCAAAGATGAGCAAGACAATATTTTATAAATAGTCCCTAAGACTTGGATGTAAGCAGGGCATTGTGATAGTGTTTGTAGTAAAATATTATGGGTTGTGGTAGCTTAGAGTGGTTAAAATGGGATGATCATCAGAGTGTTCATGGAGCATTGAATGTTTTGAGAGCTATGATGGAATTCTTTTATCTATTTCAAAATTGTGAACTGCTAATAATTCTTTTGGCTGTCAGTATCTGTTGGATCTTTAGAAGGATGGATGAATATATAACTTGAATATATAGCTCATTCTTAAAAGGCTATTTTTTATATTCTTATGCAAAGGTTGGCATTTACCATATTTAAGTAAAAATTGTATATCAGTTGTCATAGTAAATGCATGTCATCATTAATTTGATTTTGGTTATAAATTTTTTTCCTTTGGGATATAAATGCTGGTTATAATATTTGGATGTACCCAATACAGCACAAAGATAAATGAATATGTTTAAATTATTTTGGTCTTTTATCAGTTATTTGAATTGGTGTAGTTTGTAATATAACTATAGTGGATCATGTAAAATGTAATTAATAATTTCAGCTATGTTTAGATTAATGTTATTTAATTAAAACTTAATGTCTTTTTATCTATGTGTGTGTGTGGAAAATCGAACATTATATGGGGAAATAAAATTATGGAAATTTTATAACATTTTAGATAGTGATGGTGAATTGGAATTGTTGATTTAGTGGAGTTTGGAGCTGGTAATCCTTGTTTCCTTTAAGTAGTATTAATAAATTTTTAAGAGATTATAAAATGGAAGAGTTTAGTTTATACGATAGTTTGGGTGGGTCTCAAGAGACACCATCTCCAGACATGGCTGCATTGTCCCCTGACCTTGAATCAGGAAATGAAGCTATAGATATGTCCTATGGAGAGTCTAGTAAGATGAGAGATAATATTTGTAAAACCATGGATGATGATATGCTGATGTGGGCCAAATTGTTTCTTGCAAAATTAGAGTCTGGATGAGTAGAAGATAGAGAAAGGTTAAAAGAGATGTTAGCAGAATTGAAATCAGAATTAAAAGAAGAACTAAAGTCAGGACAAGCAGAATTGAAATCAGAATTAAGGAAACTAAAGTCTGGACAAGTAAAAGATAGAGAAAGGTCAGACGAGATGTTTGCAGAACTAAAGTCAGGTCAAGATAAATCAGAGGAGATGATGGCAGAAATAAAATCAGAAATGGTAGAAATGAAGTTAGAAATGGTAGAAATAAATGCTAGTATAGTTAGGCAGATGCAAGTTGTGGAGAAGAAAGTAAAAAGTCAGGAATCAGAGATAGCAATAGAAATAAAATTGAGTCAAAAGAAATCAGAGGAGAGGATAGTTGAAATAAAGTCAGAAATGTCAGAGATAAAATTAGAAGTGAAATTAGAAACAAAGCTAGAAGCAAGGTTAGAAATACCCAAAATGAAGCTAGAAATGTAAGAGAATATAAAAGATCAGGTAATCAAATCAGTATTGTTAGAGACAAGTGTTAAGAATCCCCTTCAGAAAATTAAAATATCTGATGATGATTCAATAGTGCTGTTTAAGGAAGAAAATCAGCAGACTGTTAAACTAGTTAGTAAAAATATTAGTTTAGCCAAAGAAGAGTTAAGGGCATATAAAAAAACTCAGAGAAATAGGGGACCAAGAACTGGAATTAGACAGAAATAAGAGTGTGGATATATTTGAAGATATTAAAGAAAGTCTTGATGGGAATAAAGGGATTAGTGAATTCATATATGTAGAAATAATTTCTCTATGCATGAAATGTCTAGAAATTTTGAAAAACAAATTAATGAAATTTATTCATATTTTAGGCAATAAATTACAAAATAAAAGTAGAAGTATAGTCTCTGAATGTATTTGTAAGTACTTAAATTGGGACATGAAGATGAGTAGTCACATAAAAGTACTGTGTGGAGATGTCATATGTATAGCATCTAATATAGAGCATATGATAAAGAGTGTTATTTATGTTGGAAAAGTTGATCAAATAAAGATTAAATGTAAAATGAAGATTATGAAGGAATTTAATATGAATTCTCTTAGGAAAATTATTAAGCCAGAGAGAGATTTAGGAAAGGATAAGATCAAACTCAAAGGAGTAAAAGAAGAATTATTTAATATAAATCATCTTAAGAAAGTGAAGAATAAAGTAAGATATATTAAAAAGATTAGAGTTAAATCTAGTAAAGTGAAAATGAAATCTTGTAGGAAAAAACTTGTTAGAAGAAAGGAGATCAAGAATATAAACACAAAGGTTTAAAGTTACCTATAATGCTCATAGTTTGATGTCATATCCTGCAAGACATGATTAATAAAAGTTATACATATTGTTCAATATAGAATTTAATTATTTTTTTCTTGCTTATTTAATGTCATAAAATATAATAGAAACAAGTGTTTGTAAAAGCATTAAATGTTTTTATTGTTTTATGTTTATTCAACCAACATAATTTTCTAATTGATGAATGATCTTAATGTAAAATTTGATGTGCTATTAATATTGATTGTTGTTTATCCAATTCATTTTTCTTTCATAAGGGGGAAGGATTGTAACCTTCAAGGTTGGCACCAGGAAGAAATGTGGGAAGTTCACATTTGTGCTAACAATGACTAAAGATAGTTATCTGAGAAAAATGAATTGAGATGTAATTTGCTAATTAAAATTAGGATTTAAAAAATTAAAACTTTAAGTGGGTGTACTGATTGGTAGAGTTTTGGATTATGTGTGTTTGGTAGTAGAAGAGGAGGATGCACAATATTAGGAATGTTTATATGTAGTAGAGAAATTTACATATCATAATGAGCAGAAATATAGATATATTAATAATTAGAATTTTATTTCCTATATTTTATTTATTATTTACTAGTTATGTATTGTTCATAATCTTATGTTTAAAAATGATAAAGATTATTTGTATAATAGTGAATAACATTTCTAAATTAATAATTAATATTTAATATTTTTTTATTATTATTATGTTTTATTCTATTCAAACATTGTATTGTTAAAATTTTATAAGTAAAATTCTGGCACACTTCCAAAGTTGATTGTAATAATAAAAAAAAAACACAGAGGGTGTGAGTGAAGAAAGACAAAGAGTTTAAAACTTGAAGGAAAAGTAAAAAAAAAGTTCTGAGGAAGAAGATGTAAAAAAATAACTTAAAAGAATCAATAACTCTCTAAGAGTATTAGAACAAATATAAAAAAAACATTGCAAGGATTCTAATTATATACCTGTGGAGAATTTTTGTTATTATACTACTGGAATGATATAAAAATGAGGAGATAGACACCCCCCAAGAGGGATACCAGCCTCCAAATTTCTGCCAAACAATGGTCGAAATTCAATACCTTTAAAATGCTTGGATGATATGTAAGTTAAATTATTATGATTTATTTTAAAGTATTACCAAAGCTAAATAATATTAAAATGACAAAATTGTGTAAAATAAAGCTAGCTAAAATTTTCTTATTAGATGCTAGAATTAAATGCTTGATTTTCAATTTAAAGAATTTTCTATCAATATTCTACAAAATAAAATTTAAAATGAAAAAGTTTATCTATTTAATCTTATATCAAGAAGATAGTTTTATACTGTATAACTTTGCTATTCACACATATATAACAAAATAATTCCAATGCATGCAAATGTCATTTATTACACCTATAATGGAATTCTAGGATTAAAAAAAAGACTATTGTCATTCTTAACAAATTATGCTTTAATAATGGATAGACATTATTTTATGTTATAATTTACTGTTTTCTTTAAAATTAATATGTATATTTATTTCAACTTTCAATTTTGTTTAAAAAAAAATTAACATGTAATGATGAGATATTGATAAGTATTTTCTTTATTACTTATAATAAATGTATAACCAATTTTTTCTTTTTAAAAAAAAACAAAACAAAACAATGTAACTTCATATCATTATAATATGATAATTTATTATTTTATATGATCTGGAAATTATATTATAGGTGGTTATAGATGTTCGGATGTGTGCGTGATGCTATAAATTATTATTTTAAAAATGTTGTATTTATTATGCTTCAATTTTGTTAATGAAGTTTATTTAAAAAAATAAAGAATTAAAACCTTGTCTGTTATAAGTTGAAGGTAGAAATGGTCAAGGGATGATTAGATTATTTAGATTGAGTTTGGAGATATTATTTAACCCTCACGTATATAAGTATAAGTGTTTAGTTATTGTTTTTCTGCCTTTCTTTGTTCTTGTATAGTTATTGTTAGATGATATACACTGATTATAACAGATAGGTGTTGTATAAATTTTTATAATATGTATAAAAGATGATTGATTTATGGCATCATCCAAGTTTTATAAATAAGCTAATAAAAAGTATGTTTTAAAAATACATCATGTTTAAGATATTATAAAAGCACACATGTTCGAAAATATATGATTCTTATATTAAATATTAGTCAATTTTGGTTTTGCTATAAGAGCAATGTAATTGGTTAGCAAACTGCATAAAATAATATTTTTTTTGTTTATTCATTATTTATTTTGTCTTTTAATTTTTAATAAATGTTTTAATGAATTAAAAGCCCAAATGAATTGCTTGATTATATACGTTCGATTCTCCATTTCCACACACACATATATATATTGTTAACATAGCATAGCCTAAAATATATAGATTTGCCAGTAGAAGTCAATTTATTTAATCTGTCTGTAGATGATAAATCACCATATTACAGTGCTAATAATATATTCTACTTTGTTTAGAATAGGTGGTGATGTAGATAAAAAGATACCCGATCTTCATTATCTATCCTATATTAAATATGATAATTGATAATTTTGCAATTGTTTTATAAGTAAATAAATGTGTGGCATATGATTAAATTAGTGTTACAGAATTGTTATTAATAAATGTTTTATTACTTTTATTTGCATCCTATATGAAGACCATATCCTATAACCTCAACTGAGCTAAGCCATAGAATAATTACAATATAAGAATCTTTTAAATAAGTTTAAAAGCCATTTACAATTATAAATTTTATTCTATCTTGTATAGAATTGGCACCTGGGCATTTATAAATCTAATAAAGTAAACAAGTGAAGAGAGCAGAGGTTACAATATATATATATTATTTATATATATATATATATATATTATTATATATATATATATATATATATATATATATATATATATATATATATATATATATATATATATACTAGTAAATATAATCAAAGATCAATTTAATAAATAAGTTTTAATCTCTTAAGTTTTTTTATACATATTTCTAGACCATAATTATTCTTTTTTTCCCAGTGTTTTTCCATTAATTGTATT
Source organism: Epiperipatus broadwayi (assembly GCA_028023455.1). Classification (NCBI taxonomy): domain Eukaryota; kingdom Metazoa; phylum Onychophora; class Udeonychophora; order Euonychophora; family Peripatidae; genus Epiperipatus; species Epiperipatus broadwayi. The sequence continues at coordinate 301,021 of JAQFVV010006800.1, read as the reverse complement.
TTTTAACTAAGAAAACAGTTTTATTTAGATATGTTTTTAAAATAAATTTTGATATTTATAAGTGAGTCTGAAAAATAAAATGATAATTTTGGAAATAAAAAACAGGAACAAACTGAAAATAAGAATTCAAAACAAAAGACTTCATCTATGACTTCAAATTTAAAAATATGAATTTAATGAAAAAAAAAGTTCTCCAAAAAGACTTCATGATTAAAACAATTTTTATTAAAGCATAATCTTAAATAATGAAAAAATTCTTTGAAATATTAAAATCCAATTTTTAATTAAAAATTAACAATAAAATAGTAAAAAAGTTATTTAAATAGATGTTTCCTATTTGATATCAGTAAATTTTCATCTTACAAATTTTCTGATAAATAGCTAATATATTCAAATTAAATGTAAACATTATATACCTATTAAGACAAATATTTAATAATTTTACAATCAATGAAGAATAAATATGTAAACAAATTAATAATAAAATTCTGCTTTCTTACACAAACCTACGCTATATTCCTCAATGTCAGAACTTTACTGTATATCTATATACACACAGAATAAATAGATTTTTTTTTGTTTTTTAGTAACTGATAACTTCTAGTCTCTGAGTACTTTAATCAGAATTAAAATCATATTAATAATATTTAAAATCATTTAAAGTCTTTTTTAATTAAAATTATTACAACCTAGAATTAATTTAAATTGGTATGTGCCATTGCAATAAATTATTGTCATTTGTAATAACAGTAGCAGATTTCCATAAAAAAAATATTAAGGAATTAAAAAAAATGGAATGTGTGGATATATACCTTAAAATTATATGTCAGCAGTTAAATGATATTTTTAATAAATTCTAATAATTTTCAAGCTAACACATTCTTATACCTTAAAACTTCTACAAATATGTCATCAGAATCTGATATTTTTTCATTTTTAAGACTGAAAAAAGCTGTTTTAATTTTATTTAGCTAGATAATTTGATAGAAGTACAAATTTGAAACTAAGATAAATATATTGTTAAAAGCAGTCAAGATAAGTTGAATGATTATTCAAAAGATAATCAAAATATTCTTTCCTTTTATTAAAAAAAAAAACAGAACTATGTGTCATTTCAATATTATTGTTATATCATTTTCAGAATTATTTACTATTTATCTAACATTACTACAATAATTAAATTACTGTAGTTCTTTTGGATTTTTAATTCATCGATCACTTATAGCCTTTTTTTCAGATTTTGAATTTGTGCCTTACATTTTCAATATATCTAATAAGAGATGCATTTGATGTATTATTCTGGTTAATAAAAACAACATATTTCTTATTAATCAAGTCACTAATATACACTGAAGATATATACAAAAGCTATTTGGCTTAATTTGCTTAGCTAGCTTTCAATTGTTATAAGTCATAGATGTAGCAATAGTTGTAATCAAAAATGGATGTGTATATATATTATAATGATCCGGGATTTAGCGACTTAACATAATCTGCACTACAGGGCGCCATCTAGGCATTTGAACCTAGAAAAATTTATAAAGTAGGCAGATACATAAGTCAAAATTTATATATATATATATATTTTGATATCCGGTCATTAACCATTGTCACTAGCTCAATGGAACAGCAGAGATTTATATTTTACAATAAATTCTTATCTAAGAATATTTTAAAAAAAGAATAAAATAAGCCACTGCCAGTAATTAACATACAAACATTTATTTATGCACATATATATAAAATTTAACATTATTATTTTAGCATGTTTACTTTAACATTTAACATTATTTTTAACTTTTGTTTTAGATTTTAATTTACATTTTAATTTTTATCCTGTTATAAGTTCGCACAGATGGATTTATAAAAGTTTGTTTTATAAATGTTGAGTATAGATCAGTTACATAGATTACACAGTCAAAATCATTTCAAAGTAAACATAAACAATCAAAATATAAAGTCATTGATGGAAATGCAGAGGGGAATTTATAAGAAACCCAATGGCATTCATCATAAGATGCTGCAAGACACCAATAACTTAAAAGACATCCAACATAAATACATCTTAGATACTCACCATAAGGTATCAGTATTTACCGAATGTCTATACATTTTGATCAAATATGAAAACCAAAAACATAATTAACTGGTAATGAACCCATGCAAGCGTCTATACCCAACTTAAATTTAATGCATTTTTATTTAGAGTGTCGAGTATGAGTAGACTACATAGATTTGTATTTGAAAAAAAAAATTCTATTCTTATTTAACCTTAGGCCAAAAGTTCACTGTCAAACCAATGCCAATTTGTCTGATATATTGATGTGTTCAATGTAATATGAAATATGACAGTACAATTAGGTTAAGAGAAGAAATTGCTTCTCATCAGATAGGAATACTACATCTATCTGACGATAAGAGCAATAAAAAAAACTCCATAGAAAGGAACTGCAGTCTCCGTCTTATAATTCCTCCCATAGGCAAAATGAGTGTGTGTGGCATATAAAGCGATTCTGCCCATAGCGAATCTTGTACTTCATCTACTAATTACACCAATATATCCAATCCATTGACCTAATTCAACTATGAAACAAATAACCTAAGATTACTCTCCCCTAATATAACTTTACAAATCTATACAGCCATTCACACCGACTTAAGTTTAACATTTATATAATTCAATTTAATGAAAAACAAAACAGTCATAATAAAACTTAAAAGAACAAAAAAAATAAATGGAAATGATTTTACAAAAGAAATATATCAAATTAAAATTGCTTATTAGTAAATAAAGTTGGTCAGATAGAATTCTATTGCAATTATTTTAAATACGAAAAGTTTTTAATTTAATGTTCATTAATTATAAAGTTCTTACGGTTTTAAACAGTTCATCTTTATCTGTTGCTTGCCATTTGAACATGAATTCCCATGCCATCCTAAAAAGATTGGTATTCTGTTGGCCGTTTTATTTATTCATCCGGAGGTTTTTTACTTTAGCTGGTCCTCAATGTAGAAAACAATGTTTCATTTCTCTTTTTTAACAACTGAAGGAATTGAAAGTGCGTCTTTCAATCCCTTCACTTCCAACTCCACATTAACACATATCTGTCCTCTTGTAATAACTAACTAATAATTTCCAAACTTTTCCTTTTATATTAATTTTAAGGATTCAATTGACATTACATCATCATGGTGATGGTCCTTTTGCTGAGGTCCGATTCCATTGTTTTTTCTCCTATCTGACCATTGCTTATACATTTAAATGCCCAAGGCTAGTTTACATTTAACTAATTAAAATAATCATTTCCATTTTCTGATTACTTAATGTGTTTTCCAAAATTAAAGATGTATTTTTATCTCTAAATCTTTTTAAAGTTTTTGCTTTTAAATTACTTTTTCTATTTTTAATAAAGTTTTACTTTAATAATTTTTTTTCATCTGTGCTATTTATATATATATATATATATATATAGCACAGATATATACATCTGTGCTATTTTATATGAGTTTAGTATAGAATTTTAATTTTCAATTTTTAATTCTTAAAAAAGAAGTTTTATTTGTGAACTTTTATTCTTTTCATGTTTACTAAAAAAAATGTAATGTCATCTGTGCCCGTTACAATATATACATATATATATATATAATAAAACAGTCCACTAGAATAAGATATTAATCTTAAATTTTATATAGACATTTTTTGAAAATTTTTGTAGTTTTATTCTAATGGATAAATATATATATATATATATATATATATATATATATATATATATATATATATATATATATATATATATATATATATATGTGCCCATTTCAATTTAGCTTGTGGATAAATTGTAGTAATGTTCAGAAACTGAAAGCAGATAAAAAATCATCACATTTTTATATAGGAAGGGAAGCTATAGGGCACCCAAGTTTAAAACCTACAGGATTAAGTTCCAAAAGTCCAGAACAAAAAAAAATGGGGGAAATATTTATGCTCTTTGTTTGTTTGTATTGATATAACCCAAAAAGAATAGCTCATAGCTTGAATTATTTAATAATTATTTTTAAAAGTTAAGATTAGAACACATGTAAACAGTTGTCTGTAAACACAAATTATTCAGTTAATCATTTTCTGAGTTTGATTAACTTTTTTACAAAAATTAATCTATACTTACTAGATTTTGCCATTTATTTTTTTATGACAATAATTTAAATCTAATAGTTATAAGAATTTGGTTTTGAATATTAAATTATAGTTTACAAATATCATTCAGATTATTCTTGATAGGCAAGTTTTTTTCCGAATGACTGAATATCAGAGTGTGTGCTTGTATTTTACATAAATAAATTTACAACTACAAATGTATTAAAACAAAAATTCTGTTATAATCATTTTTTTAAAAAGCTGTATTGTGTAAAGAAATATATTGTGTTAATTAAATTTACAGGTTAGAGTTTCAGTTGACCACCTGCTGAAAGTCTTTAAATCAGAGATGGTTAGAAAAAAAGAGATTAAATTTATAAAGCTAGATTTGAGATCAATGTGTGAAAACATTAAAGTAATGGATTCCTTCCAGACCAGTTAATGTTAATTATGAAGAAATCTATTGGTCTGGATTTTTTTTTACCAACAGTAAATTTGAAACGGATGATCAGTTTTAAATTAGACTGGTTAATTAATAAAAATTGGGTGTTTCTATCTATTGGTTTGGATTTCTTATCAACATTAAATTGAAAGCAGATGATCAGTTTTAATCAGATGTTTTAACTAATAAAAATCTGTTTTTTTATCTGGGTGGTCTGTAAAAAACTCAGTGATATAAAAGGCTGAAAATCACTTAGAAAAATATATTAAAATTGTTGAGAGAGCATCTTAAATTGTGGAAAAAATCACATTGAATTATTGCTGTCATTTTTTATATATAATTTTGTTTAAATGGTAGGCTAAATGCATATATGTTTCATCTAACTGATCAAGCCATCATCCCATGCATATCTGAAGGGTCTGAGCCAAAAGTATTACACAAATTGTGACTGATTGTGAAAAGTAAAATAGAAGACACTGATTGCTCACCTGCATTTTAAATCAAAAATTAAAATAAGTGAACTACTGAAAAGTGTTAATCCATGCTAGTTTAATTATGCCAGTGACTGAGTTTATGATACAAATATAAAAACAACAGATATACTTAATCTATTAAAACAAGTATGCTGAAAAGTAAAGAAGAAACAATTCCAATACCAAATAGTTCCTATGGAAGCAAGTGACTTCACCATCATCATCACAGTAAAATAATTAGTAATATTTGCATGTTCCAGACTGGTATATGTGGTTGCTGTAAAATGTATAAACATTCAACAAGCTGAGTTTGAAGTTTTGGAAAGTGCTGCCTCAAGAAAATAAAAAGGACTGGTAATATAAATTTTAATTATATATTTTCCTTTTTATTATATTAGAGACTATTAACAAAAATTTTAATAACAAATTCTTTATCTTTTATTATCTTTTAATTTTAAAACCAAAATCAAGTAAAAAGCAGACATTCAGTAATAATAGCTAGTACAGTATTGATGATTTTATGTATTCTAAAATTATTATATGTATCCACTTTTTGATGTATTTTATTTTGTGAAATGTATTATTGTGGGTCAATTCAAAATTATGTAATATGTTGATATATTAATTTTTGTTTGTTTTTTTGCTTAATAATATTTTATTTAAAATGGGGATCCACACATACACACATAGTAATATAATTATATTTGTCACATGTATAGCTGTGTTGTATGAATGGTGAAAGTGATAGAAAGGTAGCATTGGAGGAGTTGGATTTTCTTTTTGAAAATAATGATTAGTGACCTCAATAGCTTTGAGGGGGAGATAAGTAATTTAAAGCTGGTTTCTGTAAATGCTTTTACTTTTATAGAATCTGACTAACCTTTTTTTCTTATTAGTTATTTTGTTTTATATGTTATGTTTATATTTAAAAGGTTACAAAAGTATTTGCATGCAAAGAGTGTTTATTTTAAAAAAAATACTTTTCTTGTGGATATAAATTCTTGGTTATTAACTATCCAAATTGATGCACCAACATTATATTATGATAGAAACATTAAATACTGTCATTAAAGGGAAAGGGGGAAGAGTTTAATATTATTAATATTATGATTTAAATATAAATAACTCATCATTGTTATTCATATAAATTTTCATCTATATCTTTAGATAGTATGTATATTTTAGTAGTCCAGTAATAAATGTTAATTTTTTTTATTAAAAGAGGTGTATATCTTTATTAAGAGTATTAGTTGATTTATTGATTATGATCATTCATTATCACTATTGAGTTCTAATTTAGATATAGTAAAGTTAGGCAAATAATTATGAATTTATAAAAGCTAAATTTTATGTTAGGCATTAGTTCTAAAGCTGAGTCTGGAAGTACCATTGTAATTATCATCATCATGTTTTAAATTATTGATCTAGATAAATGTGTTTAATGACCATAGATAAATAATAATTTTCACTGAATTTGTTTATCATTTGTGAGTCATTATAAGATAATAACCAGTATTCTTTTCATCAACATCATTCAAGACTTAGTGACTTGCCACCATACATCAATAGTGTTTGATATGAGCTAGCAAGACTTATGAAAAGGTTGAAATACATTTGTGATATTAAAATCTAAATAGTAATGTTGTCCAATAAAATTTATATGCCCAACTAAAGCATAAGTATGTTTTTGTTTTTCTTAACATTAGTACAAACATGATATGGTCCTGAAATACAAAATCCTACATCCGCTTATAAATAAGGTACCAAAACAAGTTCAAACCTGGTACATTTCTAAGTAGGTTTAGAATATAACTTTGTCTCGGCTTAGCTAGCCTAGTGGCACCCTGATAGACCATATTTACATAGTTCTTCACTTAATAGGATAAAACGAGATAAAAAAAGTGGGTAAAACACTGTTGAATTTATTTTGAAATATTTTTATTAAATTACACTACTTATACTCACCCACTACTTGATACTTTTTATTTAGGTTACAATGGATGTCCATCTAGAGCTCGAAATATGCCAGATACCTGAAATGACTAATTTATTAATATTTTGCCATCTCCCCCCCCCCCCCTGCAAGCCATTTTGATATTATTATTTTATAACACCATAATTTTATTAGTTACATTATATATATAGTTACAGTTCAGATAATGCTAATACTTATATCTTACAAAATACTAGTAGTAAATCTTAGTCAGAAAAAGTACTAGGATTCTTGTTCAAAGTCATGTAAATTTAATTTAACAATTGTAACAATTTTTTTTCTTGTTTAATAAATTATTTGTTTTTAATAATAAAAAAATAACAAACTTAATTATATACGTAATGCAAATGCTTATGCTATATTAACATTTTTTTGTATTCTGCTTGCCTTATAATAAACAAAGTGTTTGTAATAGTTAATAGAGATAATGTGCAAAAATTCAAAAACAGAGAGTTCGCTTAGTAATTCATATTATGTCAAATAATTTCTAGCTAGGGTTTATTATTTCTTCCAATGCTTGTATTAAAGTTTATAAAGTAAAGGAATGAGCTAAGTAGTATTTATACAAAACAGGCAAAACTCTCTAGACGTATTGCCAATTAGTGCATATAATAACACCTTCAAAAAAGAATAAAAGTTTATTTTGTTTAACTCTCTAATTCTAATGCTAGACTATAAGTAGTGATAAAATAATCACATGCATCTTTCTGTAAATCAATATTTAATACCATTAGTTTTTATTGATTCATTCAGTAATTCCAAGAATATGAAAAGGAATATGCTCAGAATGAATCCGACGTGTATTGTCATTTCATTTGATAATTTGTCATTTTAGTTTTACTTCTTGAGAGCTCCAAAACGGTTCATTATTCAAATTTAGGTTTTGAAAAATTTCCACTAATTGACTTGCCTGATGAGCATTTTTTAAGCTATTTCAATTTATATCTACATATCTATTTATCTATCTACCTATTTATGGAACTATATACCCACCTACTATCTATCTATAATCATATATTTTATCTATTTATTGATCTATCTATTTATCTAGCATATATTAAATATAAAAAATAGATCTAATAGATATGTAAAAGATTTAACATTGTTAAATATAAAATAAGACTCATTGTAATTACTTCACTTTACCAGATTCTTTTAAAAATGAAAATTCGTAATAATTGTTGCATTTTGAATATACATATATGCATGTATATATATTAATTAAGTTCTTTTGTAGAATGTTTTCCGCAATAAAATTACATAGCGGGCTATTTTTTAGCCGAAATTATAACACTTGGACATTTTGATGGAGAAGTATAAAAAATAGCAAGAAAATATAATTGTTTCAAAAAGCCTACTGTGTGGCAAAGGCTTGTCTAACAACTTTTATTTTCCTGCAGTGAGTTAGATGCTTTATTTCATTTTATTTATTAAAAGCAATTAAGCTCACCAGATTTATATTAAGACTTGACTTTAATGGTGCTTTGTTATAAAAATTCTTTATAATATCTGGTATGATAAATATCTAAAGATTTTGAAAAAAATTGTCTGTCGAAGCTTATAAGCAGTTATGGCCTTTAGAATATATTAAGTATATTTTTGCTCTTTTTACTTTTTAAGACTTTTAATTATATGTTTTATATTCAATTTTATTGATTGCATTTGTAGGTAAAATATTCTTAGTATTCTTAGTCTACTCCCAACTTGAAAAATGTACTATTCAGCACATATTGTAAAAAAATATACCTTAAAATCTATTTCATCAATTGTATTTTTCTTAATTTTATTCTATTTAATAATTGTCTTTAATTTTTCTCACTCTCTGATCATTTCTCCTCTGTATAACTTACCTATGTCAACCTGCTGTACGATCATATTTTCATATCCTTTAATCTTATTATTTTTTGCTTTGCAAAGATTAATTCTTGTATCCACACAATGACTCAAACAAATTGAATACTATTTTTAGTATCAATAAATGTATTTAGTAGTAAACTCTTTTTTTTATATTAATAACTGTTTGAATTATTATTTTGTTTAATCTCAACAAAACCTATTATTATTATTATTATTATTATTATTATTATTATTATTATTATTATTATTATTATTATTATTATTATTATTATTATTATTATTATTATTATTATTATTATTATTATTATTATTATTATTATTATTATTATTATTATTATTATTATTATTATTATTATTATTATTATTATTATTATTATTATTATTATTATTATTATTATTATTATTATTAATTATATTAGCCAAATAATTTATTTTTCTAGTTCCACAATTAAACTATTTATATCTGTATACCAAATATAGTTTTATCAATATTTACTCTCAATTTGAAATTTTCTAATAATATATGTAGTATTTGTTTATTTTCAGAATGGCATAATAAATATTTATCATTAATTTCAAATTCTATGATTTATCATTTTATAATCATCATTACATCCTCAATAAATAAGATGAAGAAATAGCCCAATAATAGACAATCCTGCCTCACTCCTCTTTTTATACTATGTCTATTTTTACAACCTCCACAACTATATTCATGCTTGGACATCTGTATAAATTTATAATCAACTTTAGATCTTTCCAATCAAGTCTCACACTCATTTATTATTCACTGAAATAATTTCTAATTTACTCTGTCTAAACCAGTTGCAAGTCAATAAAATCTGTATAATATATTCTCATTTTTACTCATCTCCCAAAATTATTCTTAATTTCATTATTGTCTCTCTGGTTCACTTTCCAAATTTAATGCCATAGGAATTACCCAAATTTTTATTTAAATTCTGTTATATTTTGATTTTAATTATTAGTAGAAATTTGAAGGCATAAGACAAAAGTACTTTTATTCTATAGTATAATTAATCATTTGCATTTCCATTTTACAAAAATGCATGTTTTAGTAATTATAAAATGCACAGATTTATTTATTTATTCTTTATAATATATTATATAAAATAAACTGTTTTTCATAATATCTCTAAAAAAATTTAACAGTTCCACAGAATTCATTTACACCAGTTCCTCCATTATTTTTTGTCTTCTAATAATTGTTAATCTTTTTTCAGTTTTCTTAATCATATTTTTATCCTCTATATAAAATTTTCATTTCCAAAATCTTTTCTTCTTCACACAGATCTTCAATATTCTTTTTCTATTTGTTACATCTTTTTTTGTTTTATTCTTGAAAACGTTAAATGTGTTCTGAGATTCGTAATTTAACATTTCAATTGCTCATATACTTTTTTCACATTTCCTTGTACTTTTATCTATCATTATTTATTTATTTGACATCTAATTGTTGTAAAATTTTTAATTATTTTGTACTGATCAAAATCTTTATTTGTAATTTTATTTTTGTTTTTTTTTATTTTATTTCAATCCATTATCATAGGTATTAATGCCAATTTTTCCAATACTTTTGTAGGCTTTTATTATTAGTCTCCAATACTGTTTTATTCTTGAATTTTTTAACCATATTCTTATCCTATACTCAAACATTCTGGCTTTTGAACAAATGTTTTATTTTTTTCCAAAATTTAATATTATATTTTACCAAAGAAAGTGCATAATCACTACTCATATCAGCATTATAATAACTATAACTAGATTTCAGAAGATTTTTATATCTCTGTTTGATTAAAGTATAATCAACCAAATATATTTTTAAATCTTCAGATGCTTTCCATAAAAAATTTCTATTAGATACATCATAAAGTATATTATTTATTATTATTTCATACTATATATAAATGGACTCAACTTTTACTTTTTACTTGTTATGAGATAGTGTGGAGAGTGGTGGGGCGTTTGAAAGTTTGTGCTCATATACCCTATATATTACATATATAGACACAGATATATAATAAGCCTGTGTGCTTCAGTTATTACATAGTAGAGATGTCTGTCCATCCCTTGTATATGTATTGAATGGATTATGTCCTCTACATGAGGAGTCAGATTGACCTTAGGTCAACATGGGTATGACAAGAATCTCAGTGTCAGAGTGCCCTTTGAGCATTTCATCATCAGATTTTCAATTGGATGGATGGTTGAAGAGTTGGAGTGTGGAGTAGATTGAAGCCTGTCCATTAAAGTATAAGGATTGGCTATCTTAATATATATCTTAGCACTTATAGCATATATGTGTAGAAATGGTAATCTGGACCAACTGATGATTGCTGGTTTAGCATGAAATACTATATTAGTAATAATTTATCTTTTCAACATATATGTGTTCAAGTGTATCAGTGTTATGAGATAGTGTGGAGAGTGGTGGGGCATTTGAATGTCTGTGCTCATATACCTTATATATCAGTCATTCTCAAATTAAATCTATCAATATATATTCAATGTTATATATACCCAGTGCTTTAATTAACTTCTTTACTTTCACTACCTTATTTGAAAATATACTTAAACAAACACCATTTTCACAAAATCTATTTTTATTTTAATTATGCTATCATTTCTATTATAACTTATTTTAAAATATTATTTAAATTCATCATTCCCGCTCATACAATCAGAAATTTAGCTAAAACATCCACTCTATATTTTATAACTGCATTCTATGTCTCATCTCGCCTCTTTATTATTTTCTTTGTGAGAATTGCACAAATTTTTCACCTTTCCTACATTTTTCTAGATTTTGGTTTATAAATTTCATGATCAGTAAAATCAATGTAATCAAAATATTGGGATATACTAAAATCTTTAATGCTTGAATTTTCTGTTTCACTCTATATCTTCAGTGTATTGATAACAATGTTCTTCTATTTTTAGAGAAGATATCTGTTTTTTTTTTACTTAGCAATTTAAAATTTCCCTCTCTCAAATAAAAGATAACACTCCAACTTAAAATACAAATAAAATGTTTTAATATTTAAAATTTTAAATTGCTAAGTAAAAACTTTAAACAAATAAAAAATAATTCTATAAATAATTAATATAATCTATAAAAAATATGCTATTAATTTTGTAATGTAAATAAAAGTACGTTGATTTATTTATTTTAAAAAAAATCTATTGAAATAGTTGGGAATGAATGTCTTGCAGGATTAGCTTTCGACGGACGCTTGACCCAAATGAATACATATAAAAAAAATAAGAGAAAGAGATGTTGCTTCATAATAATTCAATTAGCTATAAAATTAAGACGCTAAAAAAAATATCTCTAGAAAGTGACAAACTTTAATCGACAATTTTCATGTGTTGTTTAGGTCTTGTTTGGGACTAAGGCAGTCATATAGTAAAGTTAAATCCTAAACTTTTTGTTGCTCGAGTGTTGCGTGACGATCGCAAGAGACTAAATGTTTCATTATTTTTCCCCATTTGCCGTTCAAGAGAAATATTTAGTATACATGCATATATATTACATGACTGCGCGTTACTTTATAGAGCAGTATTAAAACTGAAAATTCATTCGATTATGAAAGCTAAATTAAAATAAAAAATATTACGAAAACAATAATATAAAAAATTTCTTATTGCACATGCACACACACACGTCAAAAAACAACTACGCACATACATAAATATAGGCGTATATATTTTTATTATAAAAGCTTGCTTTTATGCATTTTGGAATCATATGCAACGTTAGTGAAGCGCTATATTCAAAGGAAATACGTAGATTTGCTTTTTTGATAATTATGTAAAATAAATCATTGTTACTATATCAATTGCAATTCGAATGTTACGCGTATATTCTGAAAGCGTAAATCAACTTGTCGTAATATAATGGTGACCCGTGTAGTGTTGACTCAAGCAGTCTCGCAGTTCATCTGCCTCAACAGATTGAACGCGGGGAAGCTGTCCCAGGAGAAAAGGTCAAAGTGATGAGTCGGTTGGAAAGGACTGAGTAGGATTTGATTTACAAAGACCTATCATCTTATAAACGAAATTAATGTTGTAACAGCTAAATACAGCAAATAATGTTTATATTATCGACATTGTTTGACTGTAATTTTAATTTTTAACAAAGAATCCAAATCAGCTTCTATTAGCCTCGTCCCAAAGAGAATCAGTGATTGATAAGCTTTATAAAGACATGCTTTCTATGTACAGTCATTCAAATTAGTGATATATTGACAAAAACTGTCGCCACGCACAAATTTGGTCAACTACAATTATTTCTGAATACTTTAAGCTTGTTAATACTTTTTTATCATTATATTGAAAACACAATTAATCTATTAAAAAGTTTTACTAGATTTATGCATGATGATTTTTACATTTGAATATACAACATTGTTATCCTTATATGTTTTTGGTAATGTCATTTTATTTATAAACAATGTTGATTTTTATTTTATTTACATAAGATAAAATTACAAAAATCAGATGTACTTTAAACTATAGATATGTTAATTTGCACATTCAATTTACCTGCTTAATTTATACAATACACATTTATTTATCTATCTATCAATCTATCTATAACCAAGTATATATTTTTTATTTACAAGACAAACTCTACTCTGGTATTGTTTTACAGAAAAATCTAAATAACACTTTGTATAATATCATCCTGCTTTAATAGAAGACATGCTTTTAAACAAAATTTATTTTCCTCCATAACTTTTGATTTTTTTTATTACATATAAAAAGAGCTAAAAAAACAAGCAAACCTTTAATTGATGTAAAAATCTTGTGATGTTAGGATATGAGAAGTTAGCGATTAAGCTACATGTGCTTTAAAGATAAATTATAAATGAATACTCTCACTTTTTTCCAGACACAAGATATAGCATTTTAGAAAGAATGGAAAGAATCCACTCATTCTTTCAACCCAAACATTTATATATGGACAAATCTTAAGCATATGGAAATGAGAGCATGAAGGTGTTAAGCAATCACTTTAAATTGTAAAGATTTCACAGGCATGATTCATTCAAACATAACAAATGTGATTTAAAGTGATTGCTTAACACATTCATGCTCTCATTTCCATATGCTTTTACCCATGTTTGGGTTGAAATAATGGGTGGATTCTTTCCATTCTTTCTAAAATACTATATCTTGTGACTGGAAAAAAGTGAAAGTATTCATTTATAATTTAGCTTTAAAGCACATGTGCATTGGCTTAATCACTAATATCACTATTACAGTATTAAAACATAGTGCTATATAAAATAATATCTCATTAGATATGAGAAATTGTAGACTGAGCTGTGATTTGGAAATCTAAACCCATAGGATTAAAACTAATATGGAAAAACTCTTGATATATATATAACTACTGCATTTTTTTTTATTATATATATATATAACTACTGCATAAATGATAAAAGCATGAGTAAAAGATTGTTACCTGTGTCAACTGAAAAGTATTGATTTATTCAGAAATGCATCTTGGGATTCATTTGCGTTTTTAGATGTCATTAGTTATTTGTTGAAGTGGGTGTGGTATGTAGTATAATACAGTTTGTACTTTTGCTAAACATTGTAAATTTTTTAGACCAGTAATCAACAATAAAAGCTTATTAATGTAATAACTAATTTTAAAACAATGATGGATGAGTCATAATTTGGAGTATAGTATCATGGGATTATTTAAATTCATTTATTATTTACATGAATGTATCATAATTCAGATCATTTTAACATTTTAAATAATCAGATTTATTTAAGAGTGGAAACATTATTCTCAGGTATTATCTTTTGAAATGATAGTTTTTAATCTATGCAGACAATGCCTCCTATAACTATATTTAATAATTATTAAGCATCTGTGAGTCATTTAATAATTAGTAGTTTGATATTTTTATCAGTGTCTTTCTAGGGACTTTAGGCTTATTTCCACAAAAAATGACCAAATATTCCACATGCTGCTAAATTGAGAGATATTACCCTGTCATGTAGAACACAAACTATTTTTGTTGTTTCATATTGATAAAAATATTGTAGGTTGTTTGTTTTATTCATATAATAACTGCACATAGAACATTTCATTTTTTTTATAAATTGAAATAAAATTATGATTTAAAATTACTATCATGAGCTGAAATTTGTAAATTGTAATATTATTTTTAAGTCTAAAAGAAAAAAAATGTAGAAATATAAAATAAAAGTTAAAAATGACTTTTAAGATGAACTCCATAAATAAATATTTTCATGCATAAGCCATATTCAAGCATATATATATATATTGAAACAGTATATTCCTGCCCTCATATCTGTTTCACCTATTTGTCCCCACAGTCAAATCTATGCTGGGTTTAAACACTCTCTAGTTCATGTGTATATGTATCTACACAGTGATATATTCATTTACACAGTTGTATATGTATTCACACAGTTATATAGTTATTGTCACACATACATGAATATATAAATGACTGTAATATTAATGTTTATATATATTGCAGCATTTATATTTCTTTTAATAAATAATATTTTGTATAAAATCTATTTTATTTACAAAAGGTACAGTTTAAATATTCGCTAAATAATCTTTAGCAAGTTTTATTCAGAAGAATTGTGAATACGTGTGAAATTCACAAACTTATGTTAAGACAATTTAGAATAATTCTCAAGTTTATTGAATAGAAGATTTAGAAATAAACCTTCAATTGATGGTGTTATACAAATGCTTTATGAGCTACAACCATTTTGTTTTCAAACTCATTACAATTGTAATGAATTACTTTTTCAGATTGAAACCAGTAAAAGTCTGAGCAATAAAAAAAGATCAGAATCAAAGAAATCTGACCATGAGCTATAAAATCTAAAGGGGTGTTGAATTCTGAGTTAAAATAGATAGCCGGCTAGTTTTTGATCTGAGAAATATAAATAGTGTAGATTTCTTAAGTTAAGGGTCTTTTTAGCTTGCCTTTCCTGTAAATTGTGTGAAGTCCAGACTCCAAGATGGTCAAGTAGAATAAAATATTTGCTGGCTCTTTGAGCTGAGATGGTGCTCTCAATTCCTTCAGCATACCTATGAACAATTTTTCCAGCAATCTTCATGAAAGGGAGATATGAAGAAACTTAAAACCTAACTGAAAAGAAATGCCACTGAAATTATGCTACTGTTGGATGCCTTATTCCAGCCACTATCATTATTGATGTATGCCTCCACCAAGAAGACAATGGTAATATTTCTTTAAAAATGCAGCCTATGAATTTAATCTATAAATTCTAAGCTAGCTCTCCACTATAAAAGAACATTCTATATAAATGCTCAAAACTCTTTAATTTTAATCCAATTGTAAAAGAAACTCTGTAAACTTGTATAACTTTATATATATATTGTAAAATCATTTCTGGTCAACTGCTCTCTTAAAATCTCTAACTTACTTTAAAGTAACAAAAAGAGAGAAACAAGTTTTAATTTAATTTTCTAAACTGCCTGAAATCTTTTATAAATTAAAAGATTTTATTCTTTGTACTCAGTAAATGTCTGAAATCTATTATCTTAAATTCCTACAAACTATGGTCTTGCCTAACTTTAATGTTTTAATATTTTGTTTAAATTCATTATGTTTATATTTAATATATGTGATAATATACTCATCTTTTGAAACAGTGAAACTAATTAATTAATTTGTAAAGGAGATAATTGTAATCTCCATTTTAAACATTTTAAAAGCATTATTTATTGTATTGAATCGATGTTTCGAAATTATAATATTGATAATAAACTATTGCTAACCACTCGTTGTTATCATGATTATATATATATTGTAAGATTGTAAGATTTTGCAAGGTTTGCTTAATGGGTTCTATATATTGTGAATTTTAATATTTATTAGTTAGATGGGGATATACTGTCTAGGGATGAAAAAGTATATTTGTTAATGTTTGTATTAAGTCCAATCAAATATACTTTCCCTCCTTAATTATGAATATGTATATGCAGATTCAGGATTTTAATTAGATTATTTATTATATAGTTTAAGTCCCTATTATTAGTATAATTATTTTAACTAGATTATTTATTATATAGTTTAAGTCCCTATTATTAGTATAATTATAATGTTAGTTTAAGAACTGGGTTGAGTTAGTTTGACAGATAGAAGCTATCTGTTTTAGGCACACTTAATTAATTATACTCATACTTATTGCTCTATATATTGTGTGCATTGTACACTTTTATGTGTTTACATTTTGCTGCACCTTGACATGGGTACATGGTAACAAGCCACCCCATTATTTAGTTTGGGTTATGGCTATTTTTATTAGAACTGGAGCATGTGGACCCAGAGTTTTTCTAAAGCCAATCCGAGTTCCTGAACTTATATGTTCATATACAAATAGCAGAAAACCATCGGTCTCAGAGCAACCAAACATTTGATGTCAAAGCTCTTGAATAATCACCCACTCACACTGCAAGCTTACTTTTGAATATTTTATGTAACTCCATAGCATATATATGTGAATCTAAAGGTAACCAGTTCTTTTTCCTCAATTAATTATTCAGATTTAGACTGAAGTTTGAATCTGGGTTAACAGGTTGAATCTGCATAATATTAAGCTTATTTAGTTGCTCACTTTATTAATATATATAACAGCCACCTTAGAGCTGTACTCATCATCTCTACTAAGCTATAAGCTTTTAACTTAAGCAAACCAAAATCATAGGATGGGCATATTAATTGATTAGGCATGACTTATGCACATCATCCACATCTGTATTTTAATATATTAGAATGGGACAGATATATTGATAACAGTCCCATCCCTTATAAAATGCTTGCCTGTATTGGATACCTTATTGAATGTTGTACAATCCTTGCCATTGTGACATTTTATTTTATATCTTTGTTATTGTTTTAATAAATCTTTTAAAATATAAACTGTTGCATCTCTTTCTTGCTCAGAGTTCTAGTTCAAACCAATCCATAGTATCTTGTCCAATCCACAGAATATTATTTAATTTCACAGTCCATTATCCAATTTATTTATGATTTTATGTGCTATATGTGTATATCTCAGTAGTTAAGATTTATAGAGTGTTGAGTGTTATATATCACCCATATGGTTAAGTTAGTAATAACCTTAAGTCTCGTGTTTCTCCCTGTACTATACTGGCCCGTGGTTAAAGGAAGACTGAGTGTGTCCTCAGAGATGTCACCCATAATGTGTTAAATTTGGAGCACTGGCAAATGAGTTGAAGTTTGGTCAGATTAGATGCCTCAACCACCTCACTCCGGTCAGCTTTGGTTATTTTTCTTGGACTCTGGATTTTGTTGCATTAGTGTACAAATCTGACCAATACAATATATATATATATATATATATATATATATATTTATATATATATTGAGCTGGATACTTTATCTGATTCAAGGGTTCTATCATGTAAATTAGAAAAAAAAAAACCAAGTTTTATATGTGCAATAACACACATACTTATTTATTTCGAAGTCTTATATTTTTAATTCTAACTTGATTTTAGTATAAAATATTTTTTTTCATGATGCTTGTTTTCTTTTAAAATAATTAAAAGCAAACAAAGTTTAATTAGTGCTCTTATATGTATTTTATTTAAACTAAAAAAATTTAATGTTGATGTATTTTAAAGCTGAGATTTAGTTTTGTATTTTTTTTATAAAAAAAATAATAATCATTTTTGTAAGATTAAGCCCTGTAAGATATTGTTTTTCTAATTAAGATTGCGCGGGAGATAACGAAGGACATAAATAGCTGGGTAATTTATTTTTTGTTGGATTAGAGAGGAGGATTCAAAGAGACTATTATGTTCATTCAGTTTTTATTGCTCACCTTCTTCTTATTGAGGATCGATTCAGATTTTAGCTGTTATTGAACTGTTGCATTGTGAAAGTGACTAAATTTTTTTTTTGATATTGGTGCCACGGGAATCACCAAGTTGAATTTCCGTTGACCGACAATAACTCTATTTGCCACGATAATAGCAGTCATTCAGATGCCATGCCTGTAATATATGCCACGAAGAATCTCCACAACATGATGGAATGAGCCTTTCCAAAGATGAACCTCTGGAGCTCCAAATTGTGACTTCCATCATGACCTAACTGTCAAGTCTGGAGTGGATCCTGATAATGCCTCCAGACTTCTGAACCTGTAGTAAATGACATCCGTTGTAGAGGACTCTATAAACCGAGCTTTGTGTGAACAACAGAAATTAATATTATCTCGAGGTAACTTACCTTTCCATATCAAAATCAGGGCTAAATCTCTAATTAAGTCTCTCGCAAATCTCAGCTTAATCTTAAAAGGAAATTATATTTACGATGTGTAATTTATCAATTTAAATATTAATGTATTTTTGTTTATTTTACATTACAATCTTAGTAGCAAGATTTTCAATCTTAAAATGTTGCTTGTTCGAGAGTGTAGGGCGAGTGATATTTTATATGCTTAATAATTTCTCAGTTTTATGATTAACCCTTGTTAAATGCTCAGACCGACCTTAGAAGTTTTTTTTTATTTTTGTTTGTTTGTTTGCTTCGGTGTTAAACTAAATCAAACTTGGCTTTGGCTAGCGATTTCTAGGATATATGATTTATTTACTTTTGGTAGAGATTTATTTGCTATAATTCAGATTACGTAATTCATGTTTCTTTCTTGTGTGAGACTAACCTTGGCTTGTTTCAATGTACTTGTCCATAAGAGTTTTGCAGAATTATGACATTCTTGGTTGCAACATTTCTTTCCTGGACTAAGAAAAGCTCATCTACGCTGTCCCGTTATTCTCCACAAACATCCATCTTACTAAATCTCTATAAGAAAAAGGGAATTGGTTGGGTGAACCGCTAGCAAGAAGATATAAGCCATTATTGTGTTATAGATAAGAAATGAACATGTCTGCCTGGGTATTTAATGTAGTTCTGCTTGCATACACTCAATGTTAAAATCTGCTAAGTAAATGTATATCAAGTTTCATGTTTATTTTGTTATTATGTTTAATAAATTTAAAAAGTTCTTATAAGTATTTTGGCTGACGTTTGTCTGTGTTTTCTCAATTGTCTGAACCACATTCATTAGCTTTTGCTCTCCCTGGGTTTAGTCTGGCACATTCATGTTCGTATATCCTGCCCACCCTTAAAATAAATGTCTAGTTCTGGTTTTCAGACTAGTGGCGCCCTCATGGTCAGGATATACGAAACAAAAATCTTTCGTCCAGCACATAGCTATAGTAATTTTAGCACAACCAACGCGGGCCTTCGATTTTAAATCCCACATGAGATTTTGTTCAGACAATTGAGGAATATTTCAGTGTTGGAGGCAAGATTCAGTAGGTAGGGATCAGTTTGTGCTAAATGGTAGAAAGCAGTTTGGAGTAGGGAGTTCATCTTTTCAATATGAATAATTAATATATATAGTTAATTAAACAGCATTCTTTTGTTATTACTGAACGGACGGGTCAGACAAAAAGATATTAAGAAGTTATATATTTATTTTGTTTCTTTGTTTATTAAAAAAAATAAATTAGCTATTAAGTTCATAAAAAAAAAAAAAAGCAAGCAAAGAGTTTAGGTTCGCGTTTAAAGAAAAAAGTAAACAGTTTTACTTTTGTGCTTTAAATATATATATATAATAAATAGCAATTGAAGATTAAAAAAAGTAATATATATAATAAATAGCAATTGAAGATTAAAAAAAGAAATAAATTTCATAAATAGACAGAAGTTGCATTGGGAATTTAAATAAAGTTAGAGAAGAGGCTGAAGATAGACTGGCAAATAAAATAGATTGGCAAATAAAATCTTTTATGGCTGATATTTGGGAAAGCCCATTAGAGCATTTGGAGAGCCTGCAAGAGATGTTTCAATGTCATAATTGGCAGGAGACTGAACAAATGGAAATTGCACGCCATCATTTACAAGGAATGGCTGAGGATTGGTAGCATATCTTGGGGATCAAGCCACAGACTTTTTGGGATTACAAATGCAAATTATTGCACACTTTTTGGAGTAAAGAAAAGCAGTATCTTATCTTCATCAATATATCACAAGAAAGATATATTAGGGATAATGGAGAAACTTACACCCAGTTTTTCTGCAGAGAAGCAGCAAGGCTGAAGTCATTGATAGCTTTCTCTTTGCCGAATTGTATTGGGCAATATGCCAAGGGATATACATCAGATCATGTTGTGTAGTAGCAACATTCACTTTGAAGAAATGATCAAACTGTTAAATGAAATTGAACATAATCAGGCCCAAGAAGAAGTGGAGAAAAGAACAATGCAGGGTGATCAGATAATTTCGATAGAAAAAGGTCAAAAGAGTCAATTATCAGCTCCAATTAAAAAAAGTAAAGAAAGCCATAGGACTGTAGCTAATGTGATGGTGGATCAAGAAGAACCAGCATGAAATGGAGCTATGAAGACTTGCCCAATTGTCAGTATAAAGACTGGAGACATCATTACAGAAGCATTGGTTGATTCAGGAAATCAAATGTCATTGCTCTCTAGTAAGTTTTATGTGAAAATAAAGAAAGACCAGCCACATTTGTATACACTGCCAATAAAAAGAATGCAGGTGACACTGGACAATAGCAAGAAGGCAAATATTGAAACCAAACAGATGTGGTTACATTTGCATCTGGGTAACATAGAGTTAGACCATGTCTTTTTGATAATACCTGGTCTCATACAAGATGTTATAATTGGGACTGATTTTTTTGTACAGGCATAAATGTGTTTTGGATTATGACAAATGTTTATTTCTTTGCCAAGAAGATTTGATGCCAATTGAAGGGCTAAAGAGTTATAAGCCACTTCAGGTACAGGGTATTCAGCAAGTGAGGGATACCGTGGAAATGCAAAATAAAGTGTCGCAATCCATGTTAAAAGGAATGGAAGAACAACACCCTCTAATGGAACTGTTGAGAGAGTTCTATTCAGTTTTTTTCGAATAGGCCTAAGATCATTGAGGGTATGTGCATCGCATTCAAGTTAAGGATGAAAGCCATTTCCAGAGTCGTTCATATCCCATTCCGTTTCAATATAAGGCTGAAGTAGATCTTCAAATACAGCAAATGATTGAATGGGGAGTTATTGAAAAGCACACATCTCCATATGTTAATCCATTAGTGTGGTAAAGAAAAAAGATGGATCTGTCAGAATATGTTTGGATGCCTGGTGGTTAAATGCCATTACCGTTCCTGAAAGAAACATTCCACCTACAATAACAGAACTTCTCTCAAAATTTCAAGGGAAAACCATTTTTTCTACATTGGACTTGACATCCAGTTATTGGCAGATCCCTCTACATCCATTTGATCGCAAATATACTGCCTTCCACTATGAAGGGCATACATATGCCTTTTGGATTAATCAATAGTGGTTCAGGACTTCTAAAGTGTTTGGATCAAGTGTTATCAGACAAAATCAAGAGTCTGATTGTGATATATATGGATGACATAGTCATCGCATCTAAAAATATGGAAGAACATATGGAACACTTGAAAATGTTCTTAATGGAGTATTACTGGAAAAACATTACCATCAATTTACAAAAAAGTTGCCTGGTCCAGGAGGAGGTTACATTTTTAGGCTTTTTAATTGGGAAAGAAGGTATTAAACCTCATCCTGAGAAACTAACAGTGATACAACATTTACCCACACCCACTAATAGGTGTCAGGTATGGTCTTTTCTGGGATTATGCAATTTTTATCATAAATTCTATGAAAAATTTGCATTAGATGCTGCAAATTTGGTTCAGTTATTGACAAAAGACCAAAAATGGGTATGGGAGTACAAACAGGAGCAGGAATTTCAACACGTTAAAAACAAGTTCTTGGAACAGGTGGTTCTAGCCTACCTTGACTTTTCACAAACTTTTTATGTTCAGACTGACAGCAGTGGGCAAGGGCTTGGAGTTGTGTTATTTCAAATTGACAAACAAAAACATCACAGAGTGTTGTATTTTTGTAGCTGCAAGCTAAAAGGGGTGGAAAATAATTACACGATGACAGAAAAGGAAGCTTTGGTCATTGTTTGGGCTTTCAGTAAATTCAAACAATTCCTGCTTGGGTCAGAGATTGTTGTAATTATGTATCATAAGAGCTTGGAATTTCTTAATAGCAGTTATTTAACGAATGATCGATTGATACGTTGGAGTCTTACGCTACAGAAATTCCAATATAAAGTTCTATATTATAAAGGAAAGGAAAATATTGTGGCAGATATTTTGAGTCGCCATCCCGTAGATCTGACCCCACATCATCTTGAGCCCAACAATCTAAGTATTGCAGCATTCACATTGACCATAGATGAGTCCATAGAGCAACAATTACTAAGGCTATCTGAAATACAGGAGACCAGCCCAGAGTATGCACAAATCATGACATATAAGAAAGGAATAGGAACTTCAGACCCCAGTGACACAGCAACATTGGAAAAATACAAAGCCTATAGAATAAAAGATGGTGTATTGCAATACAGAGTTGCCTCAGAACAAGACTCATGGCGAATTCTTATACCCCAAACACTCAGGAACAAACTTATAGAGTATATACATTGCCTTTATGGACACTATGGACCACATATAGTAGAACATGTGCTCAGGGAAGTATTTTACTGGCCAAGTTTATATTCAAATGTATCAGTTTTGAGAAAATGTCATGGGTGTTCACAAACTAAATATATAAATAAGAGATTTACTGGGATCTTGCAGCCTATTTTAGCACACAACCCTAATGAAATGTTGGCCATAGATTTTTATGGGCCTTTACCTGCCTATAAATGATACCGATATTTAATTGTAATGTACAACATATTTTCTAAGTATGTAACTGCATATCCATTAAGAAAGGTGGATACAGGAAGTACTATCCAGATCTTACAGTAGCGTCAGTTTCCAAAGATTGGTAGGCCCCAGATGATACTTATAGATCATGGGACACCCTTTAAATCTCACCACTGGAAAAAGTGGATTCAGCAACAAGGAATTCCGCATGTATTAACATCTATTCATAATCCTCAATCGAATCCCTGTGAGAGAGTCATGAGGGAGTTAAACCGTTTATTTCGGCTTTATGTCAGCGAAAATCACCATGGATGGGTGAATCAGATGGGAAACATCACTAACTACATAAATTGGACACAGAATGAATCTACAGGGTTTGCCCCCATCAGATTACATTTTGGACAGAATTATCCAATGCTGATAAAGGCTCCCTTGTCTGTAGATCAGGACAAAATTGATAAAGAAATGGATAAAAGAAAGGCTCGAATAAAGTTGAAACATATGGCTGAAGTACGCATAAAGTGGGGAAATCCACGACCATGTAGATTTGAGGTAGGGGACTTGCTTTTTGTATGAAAACCTCATGTCAGCAATCCAACCCAGCATCAATATAAGAAATTCCCAGTATATGAGGGATCCTTCACTATACAAAAGAAAAATGGTCCGAATGCCTTTGTATTGGAAGATGAGCATGGGGTTTATGGATCTTATAATGCACGAAACCTTAGGCCAGCCACCTAAAAGATAAGAGGTACACTTAAGAAATTGATCTCAGGGCAAATGTTCAGCCAGGGGAAGGGGATTTAAAAGTTTTAAATGTTGGGGTTTAAAGTTTGAAAAAAAAATAGCAAATAGATGCTTTTATTTTTTTTTTGTTGGCGTGAAGGGGCAGTTGAGTTGGATACTTTATCCGATTCAAGGGTTTTATCATGTAAATTAGAAAAAAAAAACCCAAGTTTTATATGTGTAATAACACACATACTTATTTATTTTGAAATCTTATATTTTTAATTCTAAGTTGATTTTAGTATAAAATATTTTTTTTTTATGATGCTTGTTTTCTTTTAAAATAATTAAAAGCAAACAAAGTTTAATTAGTGCTCTTATATGTATTTTATTTAAACTAAAAAAAATTAATGTTGATGTATTTTAAAGCTGAGATTTAGTTTTGTATTTTTTTATAAAAAAAAATAATAATCATTTTTGTAAGATTAAGCCCTGTAAGATATTGTTTTTCTAATTAACTCTTTCCCCACCTCTTACGAGGCTTCTCGTCGACATCTGACATCACTCTAACTCAGCCAGTTCTTATACGAAAATATTCGTTAAACACGTATTGAATTCGTTTTTAAAAGTTCTGTAAGATGGTGCCATCTTCCGATTTATTTTACAAGTAAAAAATAAAAAAAAACGCATTTAAACCTAAACAAAGAAGGAACATTATTTGTGATTGGTTCTTAGCATGCTCTCAGCCGAAAAAGACATTCTGATTGGCTGGAAAGAACAAAGAAACTGCCTGATCAAAGAAAATAAAGAAAAATGCTGAGATTTTCATTTCGAATACGATTTAAATTATTATAAAATTATATTTATGGAAATTAAAAATTAGTTTCAGAGAGAATAATAAAAAAACAAAATTATTTTCGAAAAATATTGAAGATTTTAGTAAAAATATTGAAGATGTAGTAAAAAGAAATATTTACTTTTCTATAACGTAAAAGTCGATCTTTTTGTTTATATTATAGCTCTTATGTTGCCGATATTGAATATTTTAGAATAAATAAATAGCAATTTATTTTTGAAAGAACTTTCGTTCTCTTCATAACCTGAAAAATTAATAATATACTTTTTATAAACGTATCTGAGTTGAATTTAATATTATAGGCAAATATGTTTTAACAATAGGCTTTGTCTTCAGTTTGTGAGTTGGCCAATTAAAAGATTTGATTTTTATCTGATACAACCAATAATAAAATTAGCGGTTAAAAGGTTAAGATTGCGCGGGAGATAACAAAGGACATAAATAGCTGGGTAATTTATTTTTTGTTGGATTAGAGAGGAGGATTCAAAGAGACTATTCTGTTCATTCAGTCTTTATTGCTCACCTTCTTCTTATTGAGGATTGATCCAGATTTTAGCTGTTATTGAACTGTTGCATTGTGAAAAGTGACTAAATTTTTTTTTTGATATTGGTGCCACGGGAATCACCAAGTTGAATTTCCGTTGACTGACAATAACTCTATTTGCCATGATAATAGCAGTCATTCAGATGCCATGCCTGTAATATATGCCATGAAGAATCTCCACAACATGATGGGCTGAGCCTTTCCAAAGATGAATCTCCGGAGCTCCAAATTGTGACTTCCATCATGACCTAACTGTCAAGTCCAGAGTGGATCCCGATAATGCCTCCAGACTTCTGAACCTGTAGTAAATGACATCCATTGTAGAGGACTCTATAAACTGAGCTTTGTGTGAACAACAGAAATTAATATTATCTCGAGGTAACTTACCTTTCCATATCAAAATCAGGGCTAAATCTCTAATTAAGTCTCTCACAAATCTCAGCTTAATCTTAAAAAGAAATTATATTTACGATGTGTAATTTATCAATTTAAATATTAATGTATTTTTGTTTATTTTACATTGCAATCTTAGTAGCAAGATTTTCAATCTTAAAATGTTGCTTGTTCGAGAGTGTAGGACAAGTGCTATTTTATATGCTTAATAATTTCTCAATTTTATGATTAACCCTTGTTAAATGCTCAGACCGACCTTAGTAGTTTTCTTTTATTTTCATTTGTTTGTTTGCTTTGGCGTTAAACTAAATCAAACTTGGCTTTGGCTAGCGATTTCTAGGATATATGATTTATTTATTTTTGATAAAGATTTATTTGCTATAATTCAGATTGCGTAATTCATGTTTCTTTCTTGTGTGAGACTAACCTTGGCTCATTTCAATTGACTTGTCCATGAGCATTTTGCAGAATTATGACATTCTTGGTTCCAACATTTCTTTTCTGGACTAAGAAAAGCTTGTCTGCGCTGTCCCATTATTCTCCACAAACATC
The DNA here is from genome assembly GCA_028023455.1 of Epiperipatus broadwayi. Classification (NCBI taxonomy): domain Eukaryota; kingdom Metazoa; phylum Onychophora; class Udeonychophora; order Euonychophora; family Peripatidae; genus Epiperipatus; species Epiperipatus broadwayi. The sequence continues at coordinate 274,194 of JAQFVV010006800.1, read as the reverse complement.
CATCTTACTAAATCTCTATAGGGAAAAGGTAATTGGTTGGGTGAACCACTAGCAAGAAGATATAAGCCATTATTGTGTTATAGATAAGAAATGAATATGTCTGCCTGGGTATTTAACGTAGTTCTGCTCGCATACACTCAATGTTAAGATCTGCTAAGTAAATGTATATCAAGTTTCATGTTTATTTTGTTATTATGTTTAATAAACTTAAAAAGTTCTTATAAGTATTTTGGCTGATGTTTGTCTCAGTGTTTTCTCAATTGTCTGAACCACATTCATTAGCTTTTGCTCTCCCTGGGTTTAGTCCAGCACATTCATGTTCGTAATATCCTGCTCACCCTTAAAATAAATGTCTAGTTCCGGTTTTTGGACTAGTGGCGCCCTCATGGTCAGGATATACGAAACAAAAATCTTTCATCCAGCACAATATATATATATATATATAATAGTATTATGCAAGATAGAATGGAAAAAACCCTCACAAAAAAAGTTATTTTGAACAATATCAAAAAATTAATTTCCAAAAAAGACGTTTCACGTAAAATGATGATACTAAATAACAAATACTATTAAGAATTTGATTAACTTCTAAAATCTTTACTAATGATAGGTAAAATAAAATAATTAAACATTCTAGCATTTAATTGATAATTGAAAAAAATCATTTGTAAACACTTTATGATTATTTTTTCCTTTTTTAAATATTTCTAATATTTTTATTTACATATTTTTATTTGAATAATTCTTTTTATATAATATATTAGATCATGTAAATTTTTATTTTGAAAAGATATCTCACAAACTATTCATATATAATTAACAAGAGATTTTGTGCAGTATGTATGTGTAAAGATGCAATGCAGATAGCTAAATAATGTATGCCCAGCAAGAAATATATGCAGATAACTACACTATGTCAGAGAATCTACATATTTGCGGATATTCTTGCTGTATTATGATAATATATATTTATATGAGAATACAACATGATTTGTTTGATGTTTCAAATTCTTTGTAATTTTCACAATCTATTATTTCAATAAAATGTTATTTTAAAAATTGAAAGTGGTTCTTAATTCATTTTTATCCCCTTCTCAATCTAACTGGATTAGAATATTTTTCTTTTACACATGATAGTGGGTCAGATGATGCATAAGATAGTTTCAAAATGCTTCTAAATTGCTACACCATGGGTTATTTATTAAAATAGATAAAATATTTAAGGAATAAAAAGGATAGACCAATCAGACTTGCAAATATGAAAATATATGGAGGTATAAGCATTCTTACCTTCAAAACAAATAAAGTGGATTTGAGTTAGTTAACATTATTTTCGTAATCAATCTAAATAAATTAGTAAGAATGATTACTTCTAATGAAATATAACTATTTTATAAGTATTACATTTAAGATGTTAATATTATATTTTAAGTAATCATTATATTTAAATTGATAATAATAACTAATTCTAAAAATGATCCAGTTACTTAACAATATTAGGCTGAGAATGAAATGTTATTAATATGCTTAAAAGGAAAAAGTTTTTCCAAAGGATGCATGATGAAATACCGAAATACCAATATATTGAGGAGTTCTGATTCTATCATATACTTAATTTAACCATTAATATTGCTGTGATTATCATTGTCTCATGATAGTGCCAATTTCTCAAATATATGCTGGTGAATATAGTTTTAATTAAAATAGATAATTAAAAGAATTTTAAAAACCAGCTTTAAAAGTTCATAAAATTATATTTAAAATTATGAATTTTATTTGTACTTATAAGATAGGCTAGTTAGTTAAATGTCTTTAGAAATATTCAAACTTTATTCAAACTTTTCAAGTATTAATAATAGCACATAGGTTATTATTTACAATGACATTTAAAGTTGTATTATTCTCTTTAACACAAACTTTCAAACAAATATTATTGATTTTATATTTATTTTAAATATATGTAAATAATTTTAATTTGAAAGAAAAAGAAATTGTTGTCTTTTTAAAAGTATTTTAAAAATATATTATTTGTAAATTCTCTTATATTAATTAATTAAAAAGAGAAGAATGTATAAACAGCTTTTGGTAGAGGTTTATTATGTTAAATAATAGATAAATGAATCAATTAAGATATTTAAACAACATAAAAACAAGTAAAACATATATATAAATCTTTTTTATAAAAAAAATAATTTTCAAAAACATTAGTTTATATAAAAAGGAAGAAAAAACAATTTTAATCACTTAAAGTTGAAGTTGAGTTGAGAGAGGTCAAAAATTGTAAACAAAGCTCCCCCCACTTGCTATTAAAGAAAAGATAAGTGAAACTTTCTTAAACTTTGAATATAATATTATACCATAGCTATGATTTACTAAACAACTAGAAAAAACTTTGGAATAGTCACGCATGACAAGCATTTCTGAAAGTGCTTTCTCCTTATCAATCCTTTTCCCAAGGATTATACTTGAAGTTTTGTTAAAGCTCTTTATTTACCTAAAAAAATTATTAAAGTCATTTTGAAAAATATATGGAAAATAAACATAAGAAATAAAAAAGTCTAAAATAGTGAAAAGATATCGTTAATAAACCTGTTGAATTTAGACTGGTAAATTTATCTTAAAAGTATTTATAACTTAAATGTTATTTATAGATGCAAGTTTAATTATTTTAAAAAAATAGTAATATTCAAACTTCTTTTTGTTATAAAATGTGTTTCTTGTTTTAAGTCAGTATATGTCAATGTATATTCATTTACATATGTACATGTACAGATTAACTTAATCATTCTGTTTCAAAAAAAAAATACTAATGGTTTTTTTTAAATCTTTTTAATTTTTAGTTCATTTATATAAATAAATGAAGTATTTCCTGATCATTTTAACAAAAAAAAAATTACTTTAAACTTGTAGAAAGATAAAACGATATCCATCTTTTATCTATAGACATTACCTTGACAATATATTGTAGATTATATTATTTATTTGAGCTTTGAATGTTGTAATGCGATTTATGTTTATAAACAATTTAGCTATTGACAAGTTGTGGTTTAATATATATTGTAACGAGCATAGACGTTCGTTACATTGTTGCTGTTTTTTTTTATTTTTATTAATTATAAATGAAAATTAAAAAGTTTTTTAATAATTTTTAAAAAAAGGGGGGGGGGGAAGGGGGGGGGGGGGGGGGGGGGGGGGGGGAAGGGAAAGGGGGGGGGGGGATATATATAAGATAAAATAATTTATAGAAATAAAACAAAATATTATAATTAATTCTATAATTTTCAGTATACAAATAAATCAATGAAAACTATAGCCAGCTTATGACATGCTGCCATTTTTAGTAGTATTTAACTTTTAAATGCAACTCGTGATGTAAATCATGTGAAGTCTTGCCTTTAGATGGCTAAGCTATTATTTATTATTATTGCTATTTTAAAAATTGTCACTTTTCGGGTTTTGTTATATATTGTAACGGTAAGAATTGTCCCTCCACTTAACAAAATCTAGAACGCAGGCAAAATACACTAAAGCTGATCGAGTATGGATACTGGGATCCAGAATCCGACCAACATTCAACCCTTTCACCTCTGTTCAATGATCTAATACCCTATGGATGACATTTCTCAACATACACAGACACTCAATTTACTCTCGGTCTGGCAGTCACCCCCAGTGGAACAAGAGACTCATAATTTAACTAATTTATCACTGATTTGGTCAGACATATACACATATGGCTAAGTAATTAATTATAGAACTTAACAGACTGATCTACATATATATGAAATGGTGTATGTGCAATTAAATATAGAGTTGGATAAAATGAACTCATGGACAATAAAATATGAAAACGAGTTATAATTTTAAATATAATTAATTTAATAAAACAATAACAAATCAAAACATATAAACTTATGTGATGGGAATGTGAGATATAACACTCGCAGGCATTAGATAACTAATGAGATTAATGTTACATATCTCATTATAAGTGTTAATAAAGTGTAGTGAGGTATTGGAGTTCATGCCTAATTTAATATGCCAAATTTCTATCTATTTTGTAGTCTGCTAGGTCATATGGAACTTTACAGCCAAAGTTATATAACTAACTACAATAGCGCTCCTATGTCATCTATCTATTCAAAGTTAAATTGAGCATGTAATTAGGCTCAGAAATACACAGGTTAGCATGTTAACCTAGATTAGGATGTACACTAATGCTAGATAACCATTTAATATAAAAGGAGAGAAAACTGACTTATGATAGGTTTACCTATATACTCTATGGCACTTATCAAAATATTAATTAAGCAAAAAGGTGTAAATGGGTCATTATTCACGAGCTTCAGTCTCAAAGACTCGGTTTGCCCTAAAACCGCTCAACTTGCTACGAATATAAACATTAGTAGTTCAGGGAGTCAGATAAGCATTATGAATAATCTAGGTCCTTGTTCCCTAGTTCTAAAAGTGTGCTTGAACCCAAACTAAAGTGGATGAGAGTGACCTCCACCAGCAACTCATCAATAATCATGCAGCAAGCAGATATTTGTACATTGCATATTTTGTAAGGACACATCTGCAACTTATACATATATAACGCAAATGCGTAAAATTATATTACCATGCCTTAAAATTAGATAGCGTCTATTTGCATATCTATACAATCCAGTTCTCAAATTTAGTATTTCAAATATACTATTTAGGAACTAAATTAATTAGTAACCTAGTTTAATATTATCACCTGCATCTCAACATATATAAATCTAAGGAGGATAAAGCATATTTGTGGGGTAATTATGAATAAAACATTAAAATATACTTTGAGAATATCTCTGTGGCTAGTTCCTATGATGTATGAGTTACATATATAAATAGTTATAATTAATAACTAGAATTAAGTAAACCACAATTTTAACTAGACAACTGATTATTGTAATATTAATACCAAAAACTTAATCAGTAAAATAATAATATGATCTCGAAACAGCGAGTGATAAAGAAGAATAATAACTCAATTATTTAATATTTATTATAGTGAAGATTTGAAATTATCTTTGCAAATCGATAAGCTAAAATTATATTTATAAATACTTGCGGTTTCGAGTCATTTGGCATATTAAATACATATAATATTAAAATGATAAAATCATAGAATAAATCGAATAGATTTAGAAATAGTCATAAAAAGACCACAGGAAATTATACATTTAAAATAGATTATTAGAATTTTACATTTTAAAAGAGAATTCAAGTTTTACATTTTAAAAGAGAATTCAAGTTTTACAATCAGGCAAGATTTAACATTTAATGGTCTTCTTTGTAGATTTTAGTAAAGGTGTTTGTGAAAGGCAGATTTAATAAATAGCTAGCTTTTAAAAGAAAGAATTGAAAGTCACAGTTTATAAACAGAGCTCTGAGAGAAAATTTACCATTCAGTTGATTTCCATTGCAGTTAATTCTGGAGCACTTGGGAGGATATTAAGATGACACTTTTGATGATGATTTAAAGTTAATAGAGATTTTCAATGGGCTACTTTTGCTGGTTATGACATTAGGTTTCATTGGACCAAAGTTCTCCATTCTCCAGCTAAGGGCCGAGAGATGATTTGTCACAATTTTGAAGATAAAACAGGTGTAAGTTCTGCTTAATCACTTAGTATATATATGATCTATCCTTGGCAACAAAACTTTAACTATTTATACTTTTTAAACTCTGTCCACCTGTTAATTTTTACGAGCTTGAATGTAGCTGAAAAGTCCATTTATTTATTTTAGCAAAATAAAAACTCATTTATTTATTTTAGAGACACATTTTAAAATTATAACAAGTAATTTAGATTTTGTTTTCCTGTGTTATTTTGTTATTGACATTTTATATTTACAAATCAAGTCCATGCTATTTTAGGACCAATGCATGACCTACTTTGAAAATTGTTTACAAGATCAAACGTTATTTTGACAAAGTTACTTTTGTAATTAGTAGAAGACTAATTTTATAATCATATGTGTAGAATAACAGGAAATATATGTATGCGATTTCAATAATAACATCAATAAAGTTGACTAAATAATTTAACTAAAATATTTCTTAAACTAGAAATATTTATAAAATGAATTTCTTAAACTAGAAATAGTTATAAAATGAATATATATCTGTAATATATACCAATAATATAACAATAATTTAAACTAAAATATTTTTTAAATTAGAAATATTTATAAAATGAATACATATCTGTAATCTATACATATACTATTAAACTACAGACATACCACCCGCATATATATATATATATATATATATATATATCCAGAAGTAAGGGTATATATATATATATATATATATATATATTGTACCCTTACTTCTGGATATATAAAATAGTTTAAAATACAACTAGCTCAGTTACATTATTATGCTTCATTAAAATTTGCATATCTATCTTTAATATACTTTTATATTATCATATCTTAATTAAATTTATTATCAATCTTCAAAATCAATATAGTTTTAGATTATACTAATTAAATAAGTATTTATAAAATTATGAGACTGTGAAGTAAAGTTACAAAGTAATAAGCAGATTTACACTGAGTCAATATCTCCCAAGATACTGTCTCAATGGCATAAGAATACTACCACTACCTTATCATCTTACCACTACATCTATAGCATTCTTATGACTTTTAAATGAAATAATTATCTTTAATAATACTAAAATAATTCCTAACTTTTAACTTAAAATATAATTAAATAATCTCAGGTTCTTCTAAGATGTTTTAAAATAATAATAACTCATGTAAATAAGTATGATGTGGGATTTTATATCAAACTTAGATACACCTAACTTATTTTAATAATAATAATAAATAATAATCTTAAAGTGTAATTTAATCTCATCTATTTTTCTTATATAATTAATCACTAAATAAATAAATAATTATATGTAGATCTTTTATTTCATATGGTATCTTCATTTTAAAATAGATCAAAATCTTATACTTAATAATCTGTGGCAATAAACAATATTGTATTCTTATAATGTGCATTATAATCATCTTATGACCATTGTAATATTTATGTTCATGTCAATCAATTCTTATAAAATAATGTTAAGCAAATATGGTATTCAATTCTAAATAATAATAACAAATTCAATTTTGTGCAAATATTATGTTTATTTCAAATCATCTGATGTCAAAATGCTGTGGTGAAAAATAATGAAACTCGACACACTTTTAAAACAAATTAACAAATTTATTTACAATAACTTCAAATAAGATTTATTTACACTATTTACAGTTTTAGAATTTATGACAACAAATAAAATAAAAAATAAGAAATACAAATATAAGAGGCTTACACTGTTATTAACTCATGTACTTAATAAGCAACTTTACATTCCTTCAAATGCTATATTAATAATATTACAGTGTGTTTTTCCAAAACGTAGATTTTTTAAAATAAATAGTAATGTACTTTAATTACTACAAATAACAATATATGTCAAGACTATTTATGTAGCATGTGTACATAATGTAGCTTTACCTATTAAATAACTACATTAATTAAATATCATTTATAATGTATTATCATGTATTCACTTTATTATTAGCATTACTTAATATCTGTATATAAAATCAATATCTCTTTATAATGTAAAACAAATGATTGGCTATAATTATATTCCACCTAATGTAATTCCTGTTATATGTTTTATAAAATATGCATTCTATATCTGTATTATTCAAACATTAATATTTAAATCATTTATCAATTTTAAATTCATAAAACATTACATTAGATAAATTTTATGATTCCTTTCTGAGTAAAATCATTATTACTTTACTTTATGTGTTATTTTAATCCTTTCTACTAAATTTCTATCTATAAAACATATTCTAAACTTATTTAAAACATTTTCCGAAAATCAAATATCAACTTCAAATAAAATATTCATTATCCAAATTACCTATACTACATCGTTTATACTTAGTAAACTTTTCACTCCAAATATAAGCTTCTACCTAAACGTAACTTAACTTATTCAATAAACAAAATACACAAAAATATAGACTTTTAAAATCCTTTTCTAAATTGCAAAAATAAAATAATTACTTAGATAAATAATAAACATCATTCTAATACTAAACATAAATAAAAATATTAAAATTATTTATGAAAGAATCATATAATTATTTCTAGCTTCTTACGTAATGCCGTATCATGTTTATATTATAAATTAAAATTATGCATATTTTAATAAAGTTCGTTGTTAATATAATGTATGTGTTTTCATAAAATATTTATCCATTCATTCTACAACAACATAATATTCAGTTGATCTAAAGAAAAACATATTAAATTCATTAAAAATCATTATACAATATTTTTACCATAACAAATAATAATGTCCAGTCTGCTACCCAGTATTCTTCAGAATTTGCAGCTTCAAAAAACAAAAAATAATACACATTCATACTCTCAACATTCATTAAAATATTCCGTGTTAAATTAATTATAAATAAATTTATGTAATTAACTATTATATTATTTTTTTAGTTATTATTTAAGTAATGTACCTATCCTACTTTTAAGAGTTTAATAATATTTAAATTTTATGTTAAATAAATAAAATAAAAATCATATTACATATTCCAGCGTCGACTTTTGTTCTACCATAAAAGTTCTAACAAATATCCTACGTATAAAGTCAATAGAACACTATTTCCTGTTCCGTTGAATCACGTGTTTCTTGAAAGTTTATAATAAAAATGATAACGTTTATTTTTTTAAAAAAAATAATAAGTTCCAACAAAGAAAACAAATAAAATAAAAATAGTTTATAAGTTCTGTCTGGATCCAGTTCTTCATAGAATATTATTCAAAAAATTATTATTTCAAAACTAAGTTATAATTTATAAAATTATCCTTCACTTATTTTAAATTAACTTGGTTTGGCTTGGACGTCCATGTATTACTTGTGCATTTATAAATAATATATTCAGGTAAGAATTACTTTCTCCATCTATAACGACCTGCGTTTTAGATTACTTCAATATAGCAATTTTATTATATTACGATTTTAAATAATCATATTTATAATCTATTTGCCTTTTTAAAACGTCAATATTTAGTCTTTTAAGCACAAAGACTTAACAAGGCAAGTATTTATAAAACTTACTACTGTTTCTTATATCTTTACTTAAGATATTCTTTAATTCTATAATTTGTCAAAAATACTTTTTTTACAGAAATATTTATATTTCTTTAAAATATCTATTAGTAATAGACAATAGTAATTTAACTTTTGAAAACTATTTATAGTCCAAAATACTACTTTTCTCCATCTTGTAGTTTTATGTACTAATCCAGCGTCTGTTATTTTTCTAGCATAAAGTTTCTGATATATTTCTCCGATATGTGAGGTTTCCATGATTATTTGTACGTAAATTAAGTTTCGATATTGAGAAGACGAATAGGGAATTATTAAGTTACTACTGCATACTTATCATTTAAAACTATAAAATTATATACAATAACACTCTTATGATTTTAAAACTGATTCTTAAGAGCGTTTATAAATTTACTTAGCTATTTTCTCAATAGCACAAACGACTTAGAAGTTTTATTGTAGAGAGACCCCTTCAACAATTGAATCCAGCTTATATACTGCCAGAAACTCCTTATCTGATTGGTAGGTTTAAACAATCAAAATTTCTAACTTATTTACATATTTATCAACTCACTATTAAAAATAAAATAATGACTTATTTAATATTTAATATTTTATCAAATTCTTTCAAAACAATATTTATCGTTTATTTAAATCTATTAAACATTCTTTTGAAATATTCTTTCTCACTTGATTTAAATCTTAACTTTTATAAGATCATTTAAAATAAATTAAATCTTTTTAAATACGTTATATTTTTAAGACAATATTTTTTAAAAATCAGATTTAATATTTTACATTAATATCTTTATTTTTATCTCGTGATAACTCACGTATTATTTATAAATTTTACAACATGATTTTGTAAAATAATTATTGCAACTTTATTAGACAACTTCCACGCGTGTTTGTGTAAATTTAACTAACATCTGTTTTTTTTTATAACACAAGAAACGCTTCATAGTCTAAAAATAAACTAACAATTGCATTTTTAAATAAATATTTATTTTTTAAAAATAAATAAAATATTACATCAGCTTTTAAAATAATTATTTGATATGATTAAAATCAAATATTAATCTCAATTTAAGCACTTATAATTTAAAATATTTCTATTCACTTTTAACATATATTTTGAATTTAATAAATATCTTTATCTAATTTTAACTAAATCTTTTAAATACTTTAGCTTTAAACATTTGTTATTAAACATATTAATGCAGTATTACATCATAATCATCATCATTTTAAATATCCTCTCAATACCAACACAATTCACATATCAAATACTCATAGATTGCTTTAATTAAACTTATGGTAACATTACCACAAGCAAAGTCAACATCACACTTTTAAAATACTTCTTAAATTTAAAATTTTCTACTAGATTAGCACAAAACTTAAATGGTGACCCATACAAAAGGGCACAATATATATATATATATATATATATATATATATATATATATATATATGATTTTGCACATATAGTAATTTAATGTTATTTAAATGGGTACTCTGAGAGGGTTTAAACCTGGCATATGGATAGATGTGTGGGTAAAATAAGTGAAAACAGGCAGATGGATGAAACTGACCATTTCAATATATATACTATAACAGAGAATAAAAATATATTAAGTTAAGTATATTTCCAATGTAATCATGAATGTTCTGTTAAGAGTCTATGAGATCCATTTCTTGCCAATTTAAAAACTATTAGCTCTTTGATTCATTATATATTCATTTTGTGCTGATAAACCATACTTTTTGATTTTACATTTATCATTTTTTCTTCACACATTATTTTAATAATACTAGGATCAAAACTGTGTCTATATTCCCTTTCATGTTTGTAAAATATGGATATATTTGTTGAATCAGTCTTGGTCTTTTCATATTCTCAGGTTGGACAATCTGTCTGCATCCTACTGCATACATAGTATTAGGTGGATCAAATTTGTATATTTTATTGATTTTATGAATAATCACTCTATTTAAATCAATGGTGTTTTAAATATGATATTGAAATTGTTAGTGTAGATCTTACAATTTTATTTCCAATGTGCAATATATATGGGAATACTATCTACTTTTTGTTATTATTTGTATTCCCAATCATGAAAAATGAACATTCAGTGAACCAAAGAAATAATAGTATTCAAATTATCAGAATGGATCCCATAGATTCTTAACATAATAACCATGATTATGATGCACATACATCATCAAAAATATACTGACTTTACTTAATTTAATATATTTTTATTCTCTCTTGTAGTATTTTCATATTATTAATAATGGAAAAATATCAAGATATTATATATGTAAATATTCAAATTATATTGTAATTTTTCATGCACTGATCTAGCAAACAATTCAAAATAAGCCATGCAGACTAAATGATAGATTCATTTTGGATAATTTTTTTGAGTCTGAAGCTCTGAATTTGTTCAGACTTCTTTTAATATTAATGTTAGTTTGAATTATGGGAAAATAGTATAATGCTAGGAGATCTTGTGCAGTATTTTAATTGCAAGTAGCTAAGATTGATAAATAGTTTTTGTTGAATATTTTTAGAATCAACAGTTAAAATTCACTATATTTCTCCTATATTCTTGTTCTCTATATATCTCCATAATGTAGTTATTGTTGCAATTTGTTTTACTCAGATTTAAAAACATAAATATTTAATATTTATTGAGACGAAAAAATAAATTAATAATTCAGACTATCTATATAAAACATTTTGTGAACTCAAATTGAGTATTGACCTCTTAGAGTGCACTTGTTTACCAATAAGTTTTTTTCTCACTATAGCTAAAGGACATTTCAATTATATTTTCATCATTTGATAACATTGTCAATAAGATTTAAAAATGAAAAAAAAATCTCAGAATTCTTAATTAAAAATATCAATCCATTTAAAAAATTTAAAAATATTTTTTTTTATTATTTAAAATATTCTTTTCTTTTAGCCTAAATGTTTTACACATTCCATTAGATATATAAAGTAGAAAAATGTAAAAGTTTACTGTTTTACAATAAGTATTGTCTTACTATAAGCTTAGAGAATATAATATCAATATATATATATATATATAAATTAGATGAAAAGATCTAAAAATATTTTTATTTTTTTAACTTCTAAAATATTTACATTTAAATCATTAAAAGGTAAACTTGATAAAATTGGTAATTTAAATATTATTTTGAATAATTTATTAAATTATCAGAAAGACAAAAATCATATTGAATTTGTACTAGAAGTTGTATATATAATTTCATATTTTTGTGAAAATTTTAATATTGGTGAGAGTAGTTTGAGTTAAAAATGGATGAAAAAATGGATTAAAAGTATTTTAATAAAGCCTTTTATAATGATAAATATGATAAAGGCCATAAAGGCTAGTGTAGTGGGTTTTTTTAAATAATAAAAGAAAAAGAAAAATTTAAAGAAAACGTTTAATTTAATTTTGCATATCTGAAACTACAAATTTAATGAAAACATTTTAACTTCATAAGAATTTGGAATGTAGTGATGAATTGTGAATAATTGGATTGTTTAATAAGTTTACTAATAAACTCTTTGATAACTCCTCACAGTGATTTGCATTATATTTGCAATATTTTATTTGGACAATTAAACCTTTTTTTTATATTGTATTTTTATAATTTTTAATTTGTTTATTACAAATGAAAAGCATTCTGAAACTAATATTTCAACATGGAAAGTATAGAAAAAATGTACTAAACTGAAATATGTAATTAGAACAATAAAATTTTGTCATTTTTGTATTAGTGATAAAAATTTATTTGTAATAAAATATTTTTTATTTGAATACCATTTCTAAAATTCAAACAATTTATTGTTAGGACATTGCATAGCAATGATTTTTTTTAAATGTAAAATTTTGCTTATAACTAGTAATATACTACACAATATAACTGATATTATCAAAATAGAGACACTTTTTCAGCCAATCATAATTCAATATACAGCATTATTATCATTTTCTTGACTTGTTTTGTCTCTAATCAAACATTTTATAATAAAATCTGAGTTTAATCATAAATACATTTATTTTAAAATAAATATTGGTAAAATGTATTGGAAAAATAATAAATATATAAATAAATTATAGAAAGTATACATTTTTAAAATTCAAAATGATATAATTAAATGACATTTTCAAAAAAATTCACAAGAGCTCTTACAAAAAATGCACAAATCAATGTCATTGTTAATGGATTTGTATTAGATTCTATATATGATATGACAAATCTTCAGCTTTTTTAGACTAATAAACAATATATATTTTAGTTCCAGTTTTTCTCATCAAATGAATGCAAAAATGGCAACCAAACTCTACAGATAGCTGAATGACACTGAAGATACATTTGAAAATAATCACAGTTTTTCCAGAAAATTTTGGATAACTGCAGCTGAAAATGAGACTATTAAGTATAAATGAGTTTATATTTTAATATTTCATTTCATTTTATATTTGAAAAGCTTTCATAATGTAACAAAATCAATTAATAGTTTAAATTGTAAAAAAAAAATTGCTAATATTTTTAAAGATAATATAGTTTAACTTGTTTCCTTTCTAGTTAGCATTTAACTTTTAATATATATAAGAAAATATTGATGCATTATTTATTTATTATTTTTTTAATTAATTATATTAATATATTTGAAAAATTATATTGTTTTGAGTTCAGTTAGAAAATTATAAGTATATATATATTTGCAATATATTGATTGGTGTTAATTAATTTATTTATAACACAAATACATTCATAAAAAATAATTATAATTGTGCACTAAAATTAGAATAGTAAAGTCACAAATATATATTTTTAGATATTTTAACAAAACATTTAACTTTTTATAAAAGTATTTTGATTAATATGTATAAAATATAATCATTTGTAAAGAGAAAAGTACTTCATATTTCTAAAAAAAAAAAAAATACTGAAAACGAACAAAATAAACCCTGGAAAATAAAATGGGTTAATAATTTTGTTATTATTAAAATAAAAAAATATTTAAGGAAAATAAAATAAATTTAATAAATTTAAATATAATAATGTATTGATATGCAGATAAAAAAGATAACAATAAAAATTTTCAATAACTAAAAAATGATTATTATTAAAAATATTATGAGAAAAAGAATAGATAAAAAAACTCTTAATTTCGCAAGCAAATATGACAGATTTAAAATAAATAAGGAAGTAGAAGTACTGAGCTTACAAAAGTTAATGAAGAAAAAAAAATCATAAAAAAATTACACCAGTCAGAGTCCAGTGCGTTCCATATTTTAATAAAAATAATATTAAAGCGTTTGTTTATATGTAATAATTATTGGTTTCCATGTGTAAAGTGTTTCAGGAATCTGATTTCTTTCACAATTTCAATATTGTTTTCACCTCTCTTTTGCATTTATCTATTTTTTTACTTTTTTGTATGATCACTTTTTTGCTCTTAATAAGGAATGAGACTTACTTGTTCTACTAACTGGGAACATTTCTATTCAATTTATGTCATATAAAATATAAAATAATGCAATGCTAGGAATATAAGTATAATAATATATGTGTTAAGCACTATCATCTGGCATCTATTAATAACTAAAGCTTACAGTATATGGCATAGAAATGTAAAGAAAAAAATTAATAATGAAAAGTAGTGCTATAATTATGGCAAAATGGAGCCCATATTTTTAAAACATCAACAAGATGATGATAATTTATATCTATGTCAAAACATCTTGAGATTACTAAACTGGCACGGGGAAAATATATATATATAAAGTTCAACGATGAAAATATATCAAATTTCTATGAAACTATCTACTAGTGTAAAAACTTCTTTTCACCTTTTCTCATTGTGCATACGTTTCACTAAAAATTTTTATTTATTAGGTGACTAAAATATTTGAAACATTTGTAATTTTGATAAATCATTATTTATATATATGTATATATAAGTACAATTTCTTTGAATTTAAAGCTTGAATTTATTTGCAACCCAACTATTTTATATATATTTAATATTTTTCTTTGTATACTAACATATATATTTTTCATTTTTCTCATTTTTCTATATTCATATAAATAGTTCTTATCTATACTTCCTATATATAATATATTTATTTTCAGACCAATCATTAGTATATATATATACACACTCCCCACAAACATGCACGGATGATTGATGGATTAAAATTCTATTTTAAATTAAATTAAACTAAAACGTAATATTAAATGTTTATTTTATCATCTATAATACACATTCATTCACTAAAATTTTATTTTAAAAATATATCTTAATATCAAATCATTGATTAATAAAATAATTTTAAAACAAAAGTTTTAAATAATCGCGTAATTACCATGAAATGTAAATAAATATATATTGTTATAATTAAACTTTTTATAATCTAAAATATAGTAATTATTATGTGATGAAACAGACGTCAATTAAATTAAAAAAAAATAATTATGTTTTTAATTTGCATCTTTTACAAAAATATTTTTCTCTGCGAAATACGAGGAGACATCTAATTTAATAAACATCAGTTAATACTTATCATTTGCATTAAGTATTAATCAATAAACGCCATTAAATATTTGAAAATGTAGGCAGTACTTGATACAGACTAGTTTAACAATACTGAAAACGGTTCTGCTTCAGAAACGAAACGAATGTCATTTTCAATTGAAGTTCAGATAATATTACAAATATATGCTATTTGTTAAGATTGTCAAAAAAAGGAAACGGAAATTAAAAATGAATAAAAGGCTATTAAAAACAGGTTTTAAATCAATAATGCTTAATGATACAACTCAAGATAGTTTGTTTACGGACAGCGCACGCAAAGAGCTCCCATCTAGCTATTTATTTGAAGCAAGCGCTACAGTAAATGGCAGGAAAAGCACACATTGACTATGCAGTCAATGTGTGTTGTTTGAAAACTTTAGAAGGTGGGTTATAGGGTGGTTCATAGCAATCAGCTTTGTAAACATGTCAAAAAGTTATAATAAATTAATAATATTGCTGAATAAATACAAAAGAATAAATAAAGGTGACCTGATTTAAAGCGACCCAAAGCGGGCAGCAGAGGAATATTTTACCAGTTTAATATTGAGTGGTGATTGCAGAGAGGCGGTGTTAAAGAGCTGAAAATGCCGTTTTACTGTCACAATCGTTAATGGGTAAGAAAGAAAATGCTAGAATAATCACTGGCGGATTTAAATCTTTCCGGGGACATTATGTGTAGTTAAAAACCTTCATTTTGCCTGACAAGAATAAATGTTCTCTTAGTGATCAAATACAAACTTAATCGTTCTTCGTGAACTCGGATATCCTGTCACATTGTCATCATTTAAAGTAAGAAAAGCAGAGAAAAATTACTGCTAAGATAGTATTTGCGGATTTCCTATTTGCTCAGCTAAGTTTTGTATAATTGTTATCGATTTAGAATAAAAAACCTTCGGCAATGAAGCGAAGGCTGACGGAAATCAAAATGTCATCTAATTTATAAAGCTAAACAAATCTTTTACGTCTCTAAAGCAAGAAAGAATATAGTATTAATTTTCAGTTTTGTTTTTAAAAAATAGATACTTAAAAGAAAAAAAAGGAAGGCATATTTATGTATTAAAAGTTTCAGCGTCAGCATATTTTTCAATCACCAGAAACTATCCTTATTACGAAGAGCTAATTATATTCAACATCACCTAACTAGGTGGGAACAAGCGCACATGTTAAAATATTAATAGCGGATAATAATGAAGCTCAGACAATATAAGGATCCTAGTTCGTGTAGAAAGAAAATTCTAAACTCTTTCCTATAGGATGAAAGGCAAAAAGATAGAGGGGGTGTAAAATAAAAATAGCACAAAAGATGGGCGATATTTCAAAAAAATATTCCGCGTAATTACCGGCATTCGTGGCAATAGTTGTTCGATTTTTACAGTGATCGATGCTAAAATTGTTATATTCAATCGGGGTAATTCTTCCGTAAAATTACTAATGGTCTTCGTATAAGAATTATTGTGTGAGATAGAATCATTTTGGAAAGCAGCTGTGAGAAAGAACTGGAATGGAAAAAATGATAGAGGATAAAATGCTAAAGTTAGATATTTAACCCTTTCTAACCAAAAACACGAAGATATTTTTTAAACATTAAATAATCTAAAAAATAAATACATTAGTAATTAATCTTACTACTTAAGAATTGATATAGGACAGAGAACATTAAATTAATGATTTATGTAAGAAAAAAAAACATTATATACAAATGTTTATGATTATATGTATAACAAACTTTTTATTTTTTAATTTTAAAAATTAATTTATTTACCTTGAGAAAAAAATTACAAGAAAAAGAAAACAATTAAAAAAGCATTTTTATATATAATGAGAGATTAGGTACATTCAATGTGTAATTAGATGTATTGTCTATATATCGAACTAACCTCTCATTTACTAGTTTAATAAATATTTCTATTTTTTTTAAAAATGTATTTTAATTGTGTTTTTACTAGATTTGAAATATTTAGTTAAATATTTTTTGGTTCGTACTGAAGTATTATGTATATATATATAAACAGTGTGACAAATATACCTTTCTCTTTATTTATTAACAACATTAGAAAACCATTTACTTGGTCAAAAATGCAGATTATTTTCTCAGAATAGATCTACTTTGTCACTAATATGATTCATCAGTATAACTGAATAATGTATTGATCATAAAATAATTAATTGCTACAATTTTTAAATAAAACCATAAAGTCAAATTAATATTATAACTAAAATCAAAAATCCTAACATGTTTTTTTACAAGAGTAAATGCCATATTAACTTAAGAGCACAAAATTAGTGTTAATAGATTCTGAATATACTAATAATAAATCCCATAGTATAGAATCTTTTAAATCCATTTAAACAATGTTTTAAATTACTACTACTAAATAATATATTGTAATTCAGTACTTACATCATTAGAAAACTATGTGATTGGTATATGTGATGACCATTCACCTGAATAAAACTATTTGTATTTATATACTGGACTATTTTCATCACCTAATAGGAGTATTGAATGTCTTTAGAAAAAAATAACTTTACTTAAATATTCCAAATACATTCAACTGTCAGTAATAGCACACAGATTAGTATATGCACAATGTTTTAAAAGATATTATTCCCCCTCTTCTTCCAGTGTTGCTGGCCTGATCAATGACAGTACTGGTATGAAAATTGAATATGAACCCTTACATTCTTGAGTATTAAATTTTAAGGTAATGCTCTAACCAACTGAGCCATTGGTTAGAACATTACCTTAAAATTCAATCAAAAATCTAAGGGTCCAGGTTTGATTCCTATGCAGGCCAGCATTACTGAAGAAGGGGAGAAAATAATACCTTTTGAAATGTTGTGCATATACTAACCTGTGTGTTGATACTAACAGTTGAATGTATTTCAAATATTTAAATAGAGTTAAATTTTTCTAAAGACATTCAATACTCAAAATAAGAGACATAGATCACATAACCATATTCTCTTAAGCTTGTAAGTTATAAACAATGAGAATTGCCAATTCCTCAACAAGCTTTGTGTTAAATGCTTAGCCAGAGAAAGCATTTAAAATATCTCTGTCAGGAACCCCCCCCCCAAAAAAAAAAAACAACAACTCCTGACCATGGTTTCATGCTATGGCACTCCTCAGAGAGGTGCCAGGGTTCAGGTTTGATTCCTATGCTAGTACTGCCAATGGTCAGGCCAGCATTACTGAAGAAGGGGAGAAAATAATACAATTTGAAATGTTGTGCATATACTAACCTGTGTGTTATTACTAACAGTTGATTGTATTTCAAATATTTAAATAGAGTTAAATTTTTCTAAAGACATTCAATACTCAAAATAAGAGTCATAGATCACATGACCATATTCTTTTAAGCTTGTAAGTCTAAACAATGAGGATTGCCAATTCCTCAACAGGCTTTGTGTTAAGTGCTTAACCAGAGAAAGCATTTAAAATATCTCTGTCAGGAACTTCCCCCCAATCTCTAACCATGGTTTTGTGCTTTAAGCACAAAGCTTGTTGAGGAATTGGCAATCCTCATTGTTTATAACTTACAAGCTTAAGAGAATAGGGTCATGTGATCTATGACTCTTATTTTGACTATTTATAGTATCTGCCTTAAGTCTTATGCAATTTTATATTGCTAAGACTACTAATATATGGTGTGGCTGAAGATCTATCAGCCCCATATAGCTGTTTGAGTTGGATAGCTGGGTTTGAAGACATGTAGGTGTCTGAAAATTTCAGATTTTCCACTCAATAGATATCTTTTAGTTAAATGCTGGCTTTGGGCTGGTATTTTTAGATCTAGTGTCTGAACCTACTCTGGCACCTCTCTGAGGAGTGCCAAAGCATGAAATCATGGTCAGAGATTTGGGGGAGGGGCAGGTCCTGACAGAGATATTTTAAATGCTTTCTCTGGCTAAGCATTTAATACAAAGCTTGTTGATGAATTGGAAATCCTTATTGTTTATTCAATACTTATATTAGATTATGGAAATAGTCCAACATATAAATACAACTAAAACACCATCATCACAAACCTTTAGGAAAACAATTTTATCTTTAATATCACACTACAATAGATCTCCTCAGAATAAAGATTCACAAATGATTAGTTATTAAAGCTAGTTACATAAACCAATGTGTGTTTTACATTTTTAAATGCAAAATTGATAATATAAACATAAAGTTAAATTGTATTAATTGATTTTATAATCATAAATTACACATATTGCAAACAAATCTATTGAATATAAATCAATAATATTAAAAAACAGTCATGAAATAGTCACCAAATAATGTATACTTATCAACTACTACAATATTTTTAGTGTTGTTCTGTAGCATTCAAGCATGCTAAACGCAATTAAAGTTTTTCTGACTACATATAAGAATAGTAATAATCATTTGTAAATCTAGACACTATTAGGTCAACATTATATTATTGAAGAGTAAAATGCATAATTGTGTTATATATAAATCTAACTGTGAAAAAAAATAATAATCAAAAAATAACTTAAAATTTGATAAATGAAACAATAAAAATAATCAAAGTGTAATTGAAAATATTTTACTTTTCAAGTTTACCCACATTTTGTTTCAAAAATATCACTTATGAATATATCAGACAAATTAGATAAAGAACTGATATAATCATATTATTTTGCATATTTGCTTCAATTTGCATTTAGGGACATTTCAATTATTCTTTTAAGAGTGTTTTATCTAGACAAGTAACAATTTTTTGAGATAACAGAACACCATTTTTCCAAATACGTTTAGTCAATTGAGATTAGTTGAATAAAGATAGAATCAGTCTAATAGTATAAAGTTTTCAACTATTGGTATAACTATTGTTTATGTCATTTTTAAAGATTTTGTGAGAAACCTATAAAAATTACATATGGTGTTAGATTTTTAAAGAACAATCGAAAGTTACATTTTTCAATATTTACTAGTTGTATTAGATTTTGCTACTGTGACAATGATGATGATGATGATGATGATGATAATAATAATAATAATAATAATAATAATAATAATAATAATAATAATAATAATAATAATAATAATAATAATAATAATAATAATAATAATAATAGCAGCAGCAGCAGCAGCAGCAGAAGAAGAAAGCAGTTCACTTGTGTAGAACACAATCTTCTAGCTCTATTTTACATATACTCAAAGCACTTTAAATAACTGAATTGACAAGATAAAAATTTTTCTTATATACAGTTCTTATAGTTTTCGATGACCCAATTACTTTTTTAAAATTTCTGCTGACTTTTTATTTTTATTGTAAATTTGATAAAAATTATTGAATTTAATTGTTTATTCAAGGTGAAATTTGGTGATGAAGTTATCATATGACCATATATCTTCTGCCAATATTTTAAACTCTCAAGACCAAAGTCCAGATTTTAATCAAACATATCAGAACTTTATTAGAAACAATATGTAAATGATTCATAACAACAAGAATATAATTACTTTAATTTCAGAAAAAAAAAATCCAAATCCTAAATGAACATACAGAAATGTCAGCAACAGTGATGCACAAATTCTTTATGGTGACCAAAGTATACATTCAGATATTACATCCTCCAAAGGTCAAACTACAACTTTTAAAAATCTCCATAGCAACATGGATATAAAACCAAAGTTCAAATCCTAACCAAACATATGAAAATGTCAGCAGTGATGCACAAATTTTCCAGATTAACCAGGATATAGGTTCAAATAGTATTAATTGCTCCAAAGTCAAAATACAAGTTCTAAAAAACATATGCAATTATCATCAGTAAACAATGTACAAGCATTCTTTAGTGATAACAATGTAATACTAAACACTCCAAGGCCAATTCCACATTTTCCACAAAACTACTCTCATTGACATCACAGGTTTGGATCTAAAACAACTCCCCTTCATTTTGTCATTGACTGGACATCAAAAACACTAGCAAAGATTATTCAGCACTACCCTGTGGGGTATTTATACACCATTAAAAATTTTTTTTCACCTTAATCGCTGATGTTATTAGTCACTGATATGAATATATCTCTCTTTAAGTTCCCTTGGCAACTTCTCTATGATGCCATAACAATGTGTAGAATGTGGAATACCATCAGTTAAATAGCTGATCATCCAAATTCTAGGTTACTAGCAACTGAATTTTTTTAGGTTACTTGAAGGCAGTTGGAAACTGTGCAATGACAATAGTCTATCCAGATCAGAACACTGCATTACTGTGGTGTTGAGGAATACCTATTTCAGATACACCCCACAAAATTTCCAATGGATGATGTAACCCTTTGACAAAGTCACCTCTATTAATCAATTTTTATCAAGGATACTTCTGTACCTATTCTAGGAAACAGATATAAATTCAAAATTCAATTGAACCCAAAAATTGACTAAATGCAATCTCTACCCAAATTCTCAATAAAAGCATAATTTTATGCTTATAGATTCATAATCTAAAACATCAATGCTATGCCTGTGGACTGCAGGGTCATGTTGCTAATCAGTGCTTTAACCTACCAGTCTCAACATCATCAACAACTATATCTAAAACAAATTGGGAAACAACCAGCAACTGATTAAAATCTGGCCACTTCTCAGCTCAGGCCTACAACACAGTCAGCCTGATGGTTAAATATCCTCCTGTTTACCCCCCCCATCTCACACCAGATATACAATTCATGTCAATGGATTCCATCCTTATAGCAGATCCCCATTGTGTACACATAGTCATACCAGAATCTAGTCAATCTGCTACCCTCTCCCCAATGCAACAAGAATGACAGGTTATGGTATGAATTACCAGCCTCCACATGAGATAGATCCATATCAAAACACAGCACAGAATTAACACATCATAAGAAATAAAACTTCAATAAATATCATGGAAATAATTTTACCATGCCTATTACCCATGTCACTTCCTCCCTCTACAATCAACATATAATTAAAGAAAGAGAAAACATGGATGGACCACAAAACATCATCCACAAAAAATTCCAAAGTCTAATTATGCAGACCACATATTATTTACCACTGAGATTGCTGACAACTCCTAGAAGACCATACAAACTATCATCTCACTGTAACACCCTGATCACTCACAATGTTCACTCTACAGACCAGAAACAATGCCATCTCAACATGTACTCCTCTCCAGTTAAACTCATCAATTGCCCTCAGTGACAGTTGAACAACAAACACTTGCACTAGTGATACTCCACATTAGTAGAATCAAATGACATTTCATACTATCTTACTTTCAACCTATGGCATCATAAACCCTCTGTATACTCTAGAAAACTAAAAATAATAGGGTTCAATGTATATGGTACTAATTCACCATCAAACCTATACTGATTATTGAAATGGATTACTATCATTGAATCTCATCTTCTTGGATTATTGGAAATCAAATTTTACAGAGGATCTCAAATTGACCTCACTGTTTACTTCCATAGACATGGCTCCAAAGATATTTCTTTGCTATCAGCACATACAGTTATTTTCATCATCTTCAATTGCTCATTCAAATCATTTAAAATTCTATATATTAATAGGCACTTAATGAGTAGCACTCAGCATAATATTCATCTATATTTCTACCCATACCTATAGTCATTTCATATATCATTCAAACCATCAATTCTGTTCTTGTAACTAGGTCACACATAACCACATTAATGAATGATTTCCATCTGGATTACCCAATGTTTGTAAATAAATGGCTTCATCTCTTAAATTTACCACTAATGAGATTCAATTACTTTTTACTACAAACAGCATTCCACACTCATCAATTTATGTCTTATACTCTCCAATGTTGCATTATCTAATAGAAAACTGTAACACCACTGCATTTTCATACCACACTGCCCAAGCAGTCACACTGAATCTTATGACCTCCAAGCAACATCCATTCAATTATGTAAAACAATTGGCATGATTCTTCCCTCATTTACAACTAAGTTCATGTTTTTCAAATCCTATATCATATTAAACAATTGTATTAAATGCCTAGAAACCCAGTTCTAAAGTATCTTGTGTTTTAAAACATATTATCATAATATGCAACACTTAATACAATGATATCCCACCTCTGCATCTTCTAACATTGGCTGATAACTTACATAAATAAATTATTACTACTAAGCCCACACATTAACATGCCAACAGTTAATTAGGCTTACTCAAACTTATGTCTTCAAACAGTTGAAGGACTACCTTGAAATAAAAAAAAATGCTTAACACAGTAGCACATATGGACAAGAGCATACATATGCTGGATATTGGGTCACACAACCTTGTCAATATAGTCCCTGTGGCACTTCAAACTGACATAGGGGTATATAATATGTACTGAATATAATGTAAAGGGTAGCTTACTGCACACATTCTAAAAAGATCAAGCATA
Organism: Epiperipatus broadwayi; assembly: GCA_028023455.1. Classification (NCBI taxonomy): domain Eukaryota; kingdom Metazoa; phylum Onychophora; class Udeonychophora; order Euonychophora; family Peripatidae; genus Epiperipatus; species Epiperipatus broadwayi. Next base: position 249,987 of record JAQFVV010006800.1, on the reverse strand, counting down.
TTTATTGAATCCAATCAATTTGGAATTTATATTAATAATGGGAAAGATTATTTGTTTGTTATTATTATTACATATATATATATAATACACAATAAATTATTTTATTATAAAATAAAATACGATCAGTATTTTACAAAGTAATATTGTATATATATATATATAACTATTTGATTAAATAAACTGTAATATATATATATATATTTAATTTAAAATTGAATATTAATTTATAGTTAAATAAATTTGGGATGGCCTGAAGTTAATTGGGTTGGACACACATGTGTGAAAATAAAACTGATTTTATTATTTTATTTTTTTTTATTTGTAATAAATGAAATGTATTTAAACAATACATATAAAAATCTAAATGAATTTAAACAATAGGCAGTTTAAAATATCAGCGTTCTCAGCATTTGATATAAAAATAGAAACTTTTTACAAATCGTTCTTCTTATCAAAAGAGATAGCAGTTACAACAATAGACATTCATTTAAAGTAAAATTTAGAACACTAAAATGGAGTTTTACTTTTTCTTTTATTTAAATTATAAACATTTTTAAAAGTCAAATGCTGTAATTAAAAGTTTACCAACTTCAGAGGAAAAAAAGTAAAATAAGAAGTAAGAATAAGTGATAAATTCTTAAATAATTAAATCATGTTTTAAAAGTTATTGGAGTGAATTTGAATATTTTAATTTTTTTTCAAAAAGAATAATGAGAATTAAGTCTACTGAAAATTGAAAAAAGAAAAAAAAATGAAATAATTTTCTTATATATATATATATATATATATATATATATATATATATATGTAAGCACTTCAATACTATTCAATACAAATATATGATTATAAATAATTATTAAATTGTACTTTAATATGAAAATGGGCTAGAGCAAAACATGCTATTGTGTGTCATGGTATTTCTTACCAGCTGCATTAAACCTCTCTCTCTCTCTCTCTCTCTCTATATATATATATATATATATATATATATATACAATAAAGTAGATATATATATATATATATATATATATATTCTACTTTATTGTAAACACACAAGAAGATGCCTGCAGTTCAAAGTAAACAGGAATTGGAATACATTATGGTGAATCAAATGAGGATCAAGGTGTTTGCCATTAAACACAGCTACAGGAGACACCATTGTACCTATGTATCCTTGCTAAGGAAAATGATTTACTAACTGAAACTGCTTTAAAGAACAACTTGCCTAAATATAAACTATTACTACTTCTATTATGATAATTTTTATGAACTTTGTTCCAGTTACAATTTTTTTTTTAAATCAAAGAATCAATATTGTAAATTTTTGTTTATTTATTTTTAAATCTTGTTATCTATCTGTTGTATTTTCACACTCTGATGCTGAAGCCTCATTTTTGAGAATTAGAAAAGAAGAAAAGGGGGGATTATTCATTTTTATATTTTTTATATTTTCATTATAAATAAAATTTAGGTAAACTCACCTGCTTCACATCAGGATATCCACATAAACATTGAGGTAAGATTCTCTAAATTTATTTTCATAGGTTAAATTACAACACTTATACAGAATACATATTATATGTTTTATTTTGTGATTAACCTTGTGTATATATTTTCCAGTATGTTTGACTAATCAACCAGTATCTATCTATCTATCATATATATATATAAATTGTGAAAACTTGTTAAATAGGTTGTTAACATCTGCAAATATATATAATTTAGCTAGCCAGCATCTCAATGATATTAAATAACTAAAGTTTATTTTTCTATATAATTATGATTTATAGAGAATGAGTGACATATGTGGATTTCTACCATGGGTATAAGGGTTGGATTATAATAATCATTAATTAGTAAAATGGTAGAGGTTCACATGTGACACATGTACATATGATTATTATTTTTTATTTTTTTATCATTACTATTGTTGTTATACTTGATATTTATTTTTGTTAATAAATGTTTGAGAGTTTGTATTATTCCGGTCTCTGGTTTATTTAGTTGTCCTAACATTCCACAGTCTATAAACAATTAGGCATGCATACACACCTATTTTTCTTATCATATAAAAGCTTGAAAATAAAACAAATATAATAAAGGCTAGTTGTATCTTATATATAGGTGCAGGTGTTGCTGTGTGTATCTGTTCATACCTGCTAAAGGAGTCAAAAGCAATATTCTCTCTGGGTTTGAATATTAGGGCATAATGGAATTTAAAAGGGGAAAAGTGGATGAACTAACCTAAATTGCATTTATTATTATTAAATAGGGATAGAGTTAGTCAATTAAAGTGTATGCAATCATTGGTTAAGCATTTCATCAGGTTCTCATTAGCATTCTATCAGATGACCCACAGTCTGAACATAGTTGGATGCAACTTTTTTCCCTTCTAAGCCTGGTAGGTCTCTGCAGATTGTTTCATTAGGATAATAAACTAGAGCATATTAACTTATACCCACACCAGATTGCTACATCTGCATAGTAGTACAGTCTGCAAGTTAGTTGACCATCCATTACATCTGGTGCACCATCATTGGGCTTGGTTAGCTTATGACTGTTGATGAAGAGTACATTGCTCATTATATTGGTGTTTAGCAATGTTTGGGATTAGAAGTAATCATTCTGTCCATTATATCTGGTGTCATCAACTTATGGGGCTAGTAGTCATCCTTCCGTCCATTATATCTGGCACCAGCAACATTTGGGGCTCGATATATAGGTGTATCATCACATAAATACTTTGTGTAAGTTGGTCATACATTGTGATCGAACCAGCTGATTGTTGAATCTGATCTATATATCCTAGTGGGAATTTTTTCCGTCTGTTATAACAATTTGATATATACTATATCCCTGCACTTTAAAACAAACTTTAGACTATGATGTATTTACTCCATAAGTAGTCTGTTTTAAACCCTTAGAAATGACTATGCCTTTCCAAACAAGCTAATTTGTTACCAAACTTGCTAATATCCTTGCCCTGACTGTAGTACTGAATTCATTTTAAGTCATCTTAGTTATTTTATTATGCTGTATATTCTTGATCTGGCCAATTTCCTATCCCCGAGGATTTGTAATATGTGTGTATCCAAATGCCATAGTGCATTTTGCCAAAAAACCTGAGACTATCCAATTTTCTATCCCAGAAAATTTGTAATATGTTTGTATGCAAATGCCATAGTGCCTTTTGCCAAAAAAACCTGAGACTACTTCAAATCTAATCAGCCTTTGGACTATCTCCATGGGACCATTACTGAGCCATACATCTTTCCATTATTACACATCTACAGTTTTCCAAATAAGGCTTTTCCATCAGCCAAACAACACTCATATTTGTAACAATTCTAAGCTCAGTTCAAAAAAATAAAAACCCAGTCCCATTGCAGTCCAGCTTGACATACAAGCAGCTTTTGATTCAATCTCAATTTAGCTAATTTTTCAACTGCACACTAAAACCATCATTCTGATTACCCATTATAACTAATCACCAACCTTCTTTTGAATCATGAGTTATATATATCATTGATAATGGTAAAAATTCTCCATCCTTCAATTCCACTCAATCAATCTCACAAGAGTTGTCTCTAGTTTCATTACTTTTTAACTGTACATAAATCCACTTTTGCAACAAATACTTAGACTAAAATTAATGGAACTCAAATTCCACACACCCAGCAATACATTTCCTACATTGCTTATACTGTTGACAACACTATATTCCTTCTTCTCATAAACAACTCTTAATTTTGTAAACCATTCATAATGACAACATAGAGATTAAAAACTTTGCATTAATATCAAAAGCTGCTGCATGGACTCTATTTCCAATTTCCCAAGTTTTCCAAAAAAACCCACTCCATTCTTAGGTTTTGTTTTTTACAAAGGCTCTCTTCATATAAAACTCACAGTACACCAAGTTACAAAATTCTGTACTACAAATTATCAACTCACATTCTAAGGCATATCTATCCATTTATTTCTAAGATATACCTGTTTAAAACTCTTGCTATGACCTAAATTGCATAGTAAATTTTCAAAGTTGTTCTTTTCTGCCATCAACTACATGTGAAATAAATTGTTTGGGGGATGCAAGAATGTATGAATTCACAAAAAGCAATGCCATTGCCTGCTGAAAGTAACTCCTATTGATAAATCACCTCTCTCAACTTCATATCTCACAAATCTTGTTCAATTAAACTAAGCTACCACCAACCAGATCAGCCTCTCCCACAATTCAAAGTATATTCACTGGCAAATGTATATCCTGCTTTATCTAGAACTCTGCCAATGATTACCTCCTCCCCATGGTTGGTATAAATAACCATCACCTTTTCCAGGAATATAAAAAATGGGCACTTAAACCAAAGTTTTTTGACTTTGTAATTAGACTCAACCTGCATGCACTGGAAATATCTTTTTTTCTGTAATATTGCCCTCTGTACAAAAATATTGACCAATTCTATGTATATCCTATGAAGCTGAGGACACTTAACAATACCTTCTCAATGACAAATGAGCATTAAACTCCATATGACAAATTATGTTAAATGAATACAAGTTGCCTATTCATCACATAGCTCAATCTTTTTGAAGATTACACATTTCTGCTGTATGGGCAATCACATTTATATTGTTTTCCATATACTGTATCCATTGCACTCTCTTTTTAAGAAACAATACCAGAAGGCATCCATCCACATTTATCAATAAATTATGCCAGCTAAAAAGCACAGGATAACAACCTAGCCCCCCCCCCAGACATTTTTGAAATTACCTGGTCACTCATTAGTGAGCTAACTAAACTATAAACTGCCAACATCACAGTAGGCAATACTAACAAATTTCTCATCTATTTCATCTGCTTCATAATACAACCAGCTACATAAAAAAACATGTTTCAGATGCTCATTACAATAGGTCAATACCACAAAAGGCTATATAACAAGACAAGTCAAACTCAAGGCAAATGAACTTTAATTTAAAAATTATGAACATTTTTTTATATATCCAATACTATGTTGTACAAAAAAGTATTAACAATCATGCATAATTACCATTTTTTCAAACAGGCAAAACTCACTATATGTATTGCCACACACAACAAGCTAGAGTAATCAATGGATGCTAGAAGGCTTGTGCATAAAAACCTCATCTAGTGCCTATTCACCCAATATCCCCAGACTAGTTTTAGGCTCATGGCCTTTGTCAGGGAGGAGCCTTGGATCTAAGAGCACTGCATCTAGATCTTAGAATCTCACTGATAAAGGCCACAAGCCAGAAACTAGTCTTGAGATATTGGATGAGTAAACACTAGATGGGGATTTTATTCACAAGCCTTTTGGCATCCATTGATTACTCTATCTTGCTGTGTGTGGTAATACTTATATTGAGTTTTGCCTGTTTTAAACAGTTATACACAAGCATAAGAATTTGTGGTCATGTGATGTTTATTGGCTTAATTACAATTGTTCATATAATTGTACTATAATAGCAATAATAATCAAATTTATGTAATAACAATCATTATTCTTGAAATGCCCTTGTAACTCTAGCAAAACATTTGTAAGACCTATGTAACACATATTTTGGTCAACAAGGTATACTGTTGAAACATAATAATAAGAATAACAATAATGCTGATAATTCTGTGCTAATATGCTTGTTAGAGAAATGTAATTTTGTTTATATGTTTATATATGCTAAGCACTTTCAAAGTTCTTAGACTTCATATTGATAGCTGAGTGCAGTCAATGATAATGAGCAGGAGTATTGTAATTTATGGAAATTAGTTTGTTGTTCATTTTGCCATAGGTCATGTCATTTTTTTTTGTTTTGATAATTTGTCCTTGTTTTTGAAATGGTGAAACAGGTGTCCTTCCTATTTATAAAATTAGTATCATTATTTATGAAGTAGATTTTTTTATTTTTATGCCTATTGTCATTTCTTTTTCTACATACTATTGTGTGGTTGGTGGATTCAAATTTGTGTCCAGTAGTTTTTTCATGTTCTAAAATGCCAATATGGTCTCTTTATTGTTCAATGCTTTTTTTATACATATACATGCTGTGATGCTCTATTTGTGATGGTTGTTTTTGTTTGTGATGGTTGTTTTTGTTTCTCCATAATATGAGGCCCTGAAACTGGTCTGAGGGTATTGGATTTGATATACAACTTGGGATGTTGTCTTTGGATTTAATTTGTCTTTTGAATTGTTTATAAGTCTATTGGTGTGATCAGAAGTGTGGAAGCCTAATGAAAATTCTTTTGATAGTGTTTTCACTAAATGTTTAGCCATGTTTGGTATGCATGGTATGGTTATTCATGGTTATCTCCAATTCTAGCTTGCTGATTTTTTTTGCTTGTAATCATGCTATTCTTTGGGTTATTTTATATTTATAGCCAACAGATGTTAGTTCTTTGATATACTTTAATATGTTAGCTCTTCTATATGTATTGAATTTGCATAAATAATTGTTTTTATGTAGAAATGCATTTAATCTGGCATATTTGTGTGAGTTGAGTGCTATGGCACTCGGGTGCTTATAAACTCTAATTTTCAGGGGTTTGATGGTCATGCAGTAATTTAATTGTGCATCTTCTTTTTGTATGTGTAAGTCCAGATATTTTAAATAGTTTGTTCATTTTCCCACATGGTATTTAGTATGAACTTAGTCATATATTGTAATTTTTTGGTAATGTTTACGATTGTATTTCTTTTGGCAATGATAAACAAATCATCTACATATCTTATATCAATCATTCCATGGTTTTCTGTTTGTATTTCTGGTATTATTTGTTTCTCATAATAGTTTAAGAAGATTCTGGTCATTATTCCACTGATAAGAAAACCAATTGGCCACCCCTATTTCATTTTATACCATCTGCCTTCAAAAATAGTGCAAAAATTTTCATCAATCCATCCTAGAAAAGCCATAATAAAGTTAAGATTATTATCCTGGCATTGCTTATTCATTAATTCTGTTTTGACTATTTCTATTGAGTGCTTTCAGTCCACTGAGCTCTTTTACATCTAGAAGTGATATTTCAAAATCTTTGTCTATTTGTGTTTCTCAAATTTTACCCACAAACTTGAATGATGATATTACAGTATAATATCCAAATCCTATGATGTCCACCAACCATTGGTTGATTAGTTTTGTGGTTTCTTGGTAGTGCACTGCACTCTACCAAATTTCAACATGAGTCAAAGTGGTATTTTTTTTGTGAACCTTGGCATTTCTAAGCATTCTGGGAGGCATAGTGGCTGAAGGGTATATGTGGTGATAATCTGCCATGGTCATGCCTTTGTGACTTCTGAGAATTGTGGTGATGAATTTTTCCCTGTTTAGTCTCAAGTTGAAGTTTACATCGGCTTACTAAGTTCAGAATTTGGCTCATTTTCTCATTATATTTGTTATTGCTCATGATGATAAACTTGTTTCCCTTATCTTCCTTAATATATTTCATGTTGTTAAATTCCAAAAATTGGTTAGTTTTGTCATTGCTATTTTTCCATTAATTATTTTCTGTCTTCATATATTTATTTCTAATGGTTTTCATTATTTGCAAGATTATGTTGTCTCTGTGGGGGTGGTTGATTAATCACTGAACAATAAAGAGTCCATATCAGCATTTTTAGAATATGAAAAAACTATTGGACACAAATTTGAACCCACCAACCCCACAATAGTATGTAGAGAAAGAAATGATTATAGGCACAAAATTAAAGAAGCCTACTTCATAAATAATGATACTAATTCTATAAAAAGAAAGGACACCTGTTTCACCATTTCAAAAAAATGAACAAATTAATCAAAACAAAGACAATGCCATGACTTAATGGCAAAATGAACAGCAAAGTAATTTGCATAAATCACAATACTTTTTCTCATTACCATTGACTGCACTCAGCTATGAATATGAAGTCTAAGAACTTCAAAAGCACTTAGCAGTATATACATTTATAAACAAAATTAAACTTCTCTAACAAGCATGTTAGCACAGAATTATTAGTATTATATAATCTAAGAGAAGTCTATAAAAATAATTTATTACAATAATAATAATAATAATAATAATAATAATAATAATAATAATAATAATAATAATAATAATAATAATAATAATAATAATAATAATAATAATAATAATAATAATAATAATAATAATAATAATAATAATAATAATAATAATAATAATAATAATAATAATAATAATAATAATAATAATAATAATAATAATAATAATAATAATAATAATAATAATAATAATAATAGAAGTAGTAATAGTGGTGGTGAAATGATAATAATAATAATATAATTGAGGACTTATTTGAACAGATAAGCAACTTAAAAATATTATCTTAAAATCATAAATCACGATTAAAGTTTGAAATGACAAAATAAAATTTATGGCAGTAATTAATTTAAAACAAACTAATCAGTATATATATATATATATATGATTTTTTGCTTTGAAGTTAACTTATTTTTTAAATTATTATTATAAATTAATAACCTTATCAACAATAAAACAAACAAAAATGGCGACCAGCCACATAAGATTCAGTGATTGATACTAATATTAATAATTCGATTACTACAAGTTCAAAATCCATCACAACTTATACATAAATTATTAGTAATCATTAAAAAAATCAGCACCAAAAAGCAAATGACAAAATTGATAATTTTACAACTTCTAATATACATTCAAATATCAGCCTTTTAAGCTAATATTATAATTATAATTATAATAATAATAATAATAATAATAATAATAATAATAATAATAATAATAATAATAATAATAATAATAATAATAATAATAATAATAATAATAATAATAATAATAATAATAATAATAATAATAATAATAATAATAATAATAATAATAATAATGGCTTTTAATGCTTGTTAAATAAGTTATATTTATAATAATAATAATAATAATAATAATAATAATAATAATAATAATAATAATAATAATAATAATAATAATAATAATAATAATAATAATAATGGCTTTTAATGCTCGTTAAAGAAGTTATATTTATTAATCATTTATTTAAAGCTTAGCGCTTTCAAAGCTCCATGGCTTCATACTCATAGCTGCATGCAGTTGATAGTGATAAGGGGGAGTATTCAAATTTATGTTAATTAGTTAGATGTTTCAGTGTTTTATTTAAATATTTTTTGAATTAGTTTGTCCATCTTTTTGCAATGGTGAAACAGGTGTCTTTTCTATTAATTGATTGGGTGTCATTATTTATAAAATATGCCTCCTTTATTTTGCACCTATGGTCATTTCTCTCTTTGCACACTATTCTGGGGTTGGTGGGTTCATATCTGTGTCCAGTAATTTATTATTATTATTTACAAATAATGGATCATTTCATGCATATATTGAATCAATAATTAACAGGGCTCTTAAGATTATTGGAATGATTCTTAGATATGGAAGATTGTTTAATAATCAATTAAAATCTAAATTGTTGATTGATTTTACTGAATATGGATCAGTTGTCTGGAATTCACACACAAAAAATAAATATTGCTAAACTTCAATCATTGGAAGAGAAATTTTACAGAAATGTCAGTTTAGATAAAAACTGCATATTATTATTTTTTATTTAAGGAGAAAGATAAGGGACCAAAGTTTTTAAATAAAATTGTAAATAAAAGGGTAATTTGTCAAAATCTGATAAAAATGTTTAATTTAATATTGTAGAATATAAAACTAGAACTTCACGTCTTTTTTATCTTAAAACCTGTTGCTTTTGTCCATTGTTTTGGTTATTGAACTCTTATAATAAAGATTTTTGCAACAATAATTATGTTAATATAGAGGATAAAAATTATATGATTTTTATTTTAAAAAAATGTAACATATAATTTATTATAGTGATAACATATGATATTGTTGCCCCCCCCCCCCCGTAGTGCTGTGTAATTGTACATGAAATAAATAAAATAAAGAATAATAATGTTGCTGATGATGACGATGATGATAATAACAATAATTATGATGAATTTGATGAAGATTTCGGCCTTCATTTTTGATTGGTTCAAATTATAAACTTTTTTTTAATCTTTAAACTACTGAAGATACATATTTAGATTGTTTTATATTCTTAGAAATAATAAAAATAAAAAACAAAATTAGAGCTCGAACATATTTTTATTAACCGTTAACCAGCTATTTGAAAAGAGCATAAACTTTTTCATTTGATTCAATCAAATATCTTGATCAATTCAGTAAAAACAATATACAAATTACATCTTTGCTTATGACATTTTTCATGCTTTTACAACAAAACTAGATTTATAATCTCTACTGATTTTATAAAATTATTGTTGATTCTCTATTAATCACTTTGCAATTCACAACTGGAAAAACCTATTAAATAAAATACTTGATATTGGTTTTGTTTAGTGAATAACAATAATAGTTATTAATAACTTATTACAATAATTTTATTTTTTAAATGACACAATATAAGGAGTTTTAAGGTTATATATATATATATATATATATATATAAATTTGAATATGTTTGTTCATCTGCATATCAAAGTGGTTTCTTCACACTCAGGATTAGGTTACAAAGAAGAAAGAATCCATTTCTTTTCACAGATGAACAAACACATGCAAATTTGAATTACAAATAAAAATAAAAGGAATATATATATATATATAACATTTCAATGGCTTGGATAAAAATAAAAGGAATATATATATATATATAACATTTCAATGGCTTGGAAAAAATATATCATTATATTAAAAAAAATATTTCAGGAATGCATCAGAAATCATGATATCACCAATCTAAAGTTCTTTGACAACATCTAAATGTGTCAATAGATTGGATAGATCATTAATCTAAATTTCTGTATAACTATTTAAAAGGTAGTCAACATACTTTTTTCTTCTCTTTAAAATAATGTCAATAATCTATATAAATAAAAACTATGCCAACTATATATTTTAAATATCCATAGTCAAAAAATAAACTTTGTAATTTTAATCTAACAATCATTTTAAAGTTTTCTTTTCAGTACTTATTTTTTTTTACTTTAAATTTCTATATTGCTGAAGAAGCTTACATATTTTATTATTTAAGAAATACCTAACGTCACATGTTTCTGTTTAATAATGTCTTTAATAGCATAGACATTATCAGAAAAAGGGAATGTTTTTAAATAAATGAAAGAAGTAGATTTCTCTCCCTATGTTTTAATGACACTATCGATTTAAAAAATCTAATCATTAATTTTGTTTTAATATCTGTTAAAATTCTACATGAGCATCACCTATGTTTGAAAAACAAACAACAAATTGTCTACTAAATATTTCAGATATATTCTTTATTTTAGTGCACTGTCATGTTTGTCTTTAAATATAATCATCTATGAACACTTAATTAACAGTCTTTGTGCATAAATGTTCGTGCAATATTAATTTATTTTACTTTCAACTTCTAACTATTAAATATGATTGGCTTAAATATTGATATATCTAAATTTCTTTACGGAAATTTTCCTATCAAAATAGATTGTTCTTGATAGTCAGTCCTTGTGTTTAACAAAAATTCAATATCAATTGATCAACAAAATTTATATATTCAATATCAGTTATTTTACATTATTTTGAATTATAATTTTCTATTTCTATTAATACATATATTGAAGTCACAATGATAGAAATTCAAAAGTTTATTAGAAAAGAAGCAAAATAAAAATATTTAATGAAGAAAAAAGCTTAATTTCTTCAAGTAGCAATAAAAGTGTTCATAGGTGTCATTTTACAAAACAGGTTTTAATACCAGCATACATAAATCAATAATATATCCATGAATTTCTGGAATAGAATAGAAATGGATTCATAATGACTCTAACACAAGCTGTTTATTTCTGGGTTAACAATTCAATTTTTTTTTACTCAGTGATCTATTTTTCAATTAAATATATTTTCAATTAAATTCTATTTTTTTGCAGTATGACTTATTTTAGCTACTATTATAATAATCATAATTTTTTTCTGTTTTTTCATGTGTTATAAGTAATACTTTAAAACTTAAAGAAACTACAGTAAGCAAAGTATTCATATAATTTTTAATCTATATTTTTTAAAAAAGGAATATTTATTTTTATAATCATGATTATCTCTTTAACTTTCCTCATTATTGTTATTGATTTTATAATTTTATTTACCAATAAATTTAAATTTTTTTCAGAATTTATTATCTGGTCATATTTTATGAGATAGATAATTTTTGGATTACCTCTTTATAACCTACAAAGCTGTTAAATTTGTTTTTTTTTCAATGCCAAAGACTTTGTATATTGTTTTAAATTAATATACTTGAACTCTCCAAAAAAGAGCAAAAAAAAAATTTAGACCAGATTTGTTATGTATGTAATTGAAAGATACAAATTTGGTTAAACAAATTTACAATCCATGTACAGATGGGTCTCATTTTATGTGGTAGATAGGTTCCTCAGAAAACACACAGAAAAGAAATCACACAAAAATAAACATAACTTACCTTGAAAAATGGGGGATATGTTCGAGTAATTTTCAGAAGTCGCATAAAAGCAAAACAACAACAAAAAAATTACTTTAAAATTCACATTAAAAAAATAAGAAAATAAAGTATGACTAATAAAAAAATTCAAATATTTGAAAAAAAATAATACAAGACAAACTTTTTTTACTTTTTTTATTAACTACAGTATTTAATTTTACATTTTTTCATACATATTTGAATCATTACCACTGTTTGACAATAAGCGTTTGTTTGTGAACTAGTAAAAAATCAGATTCTGTGATGTGATGTACAACTAGCGACACTGTCAGTCTTGAGCTGTGTTAATGGTTTTCTGTTTCTATATTAAAAAAATGAGATTGCAATCAACAAAAAATTATACATTATCATTAGAAAGATTATTTTCAGTTTATAAAATCAATACAATTTTCATTATTACTTATTTTAAAAATCTAAAAAAAATATTTATTTCTGTTAATATCTAACAAAATTAGTTTTAAAAGTTTAAAATTTTTGAATATTTATTGTAATATTTTTATATGTACATATAAATCTATTATTATTATTTACTCATTAATATAATTAATTGAGATTGCGCTTTACGCAAAAAAGTGAAGCTTGTCTAAATCTTACAAAGTTATATGGCTTAGCGCTTTCAGAAACCTTGAGTCTCCATAATTATAGCCTACTTTTAACTGAAGTTTAGTTGTGGTTTACGTAAAATTTTATGCAAATTTTATAATGACCATTTTCTGGAGATTGTAAAGCACAATTCTTTCCGGTTTATTGCATAATTGTCATTTGCAATAAAACATGCGTCTTTGATTTTTCGTTTCACATCATTGCGTTCAGTGCTCAGTGCCCTTGCTATTACTAATCAAAGGTGAAGTAAAAACTATTATTTTATTTCATTAATATAAGTAGATTATTTACATAGAAGCTAAGATTCTAAATACAGTACATCTTCAGGCCATATTCACATTAGCTGCCAATATAATGTTATATTTTTGAAAAAAAAAGTATTTCAAGTCAAAATAAGTTATTAATAATTTAAATTTCTTGATATCTAATAAATATAGTAAATATAAAATATATTAAGAAGAAACATGAATCACATAACTCCAAAATCGCCATAAAATAAGCCACATAAAATGAGACCTAGGTATGTTTAGTTAATAAAGAAAAGTTATTGTTAACATGAAATGCTCATTTTAAGCAAGAACCATAATCTTGACTAAAGATAATAAAGTAATTAAAAGAAGTGTGAAGGGTAAAAAGTACAGAGGAGAGATGGGGAAATATTTTAAATGAAGCAGTACTTAGCTTTTCTACTTTATTAAATTAGATGCAAGTAACAAACATTTTGTTTTTATTACAAAGTCTTGTCTAGATGAATCCACATAAAATCATACAATTTATTAGGAAATACTTTCTAAAGTTATATTTAATGTAGAAATATATTCTATTAAGAAAGTTTAATAATGATAGATGATCAATTTTTTTTATCAAATTAGCAAGTATATAATATTTCGATAAGACCTTGAATATTTGATATTTATTTACTGTGTTATAATATTTATAGGGTTACTAATTTGTTTATTTTTATAAATATAACAACAAAAAAGGTGGAAATATCAGCTAGCATGTTGGAAAATTATTCACTAATTCATTATAGAATGTAAAAAAAAAATCAACAGTTACTTTATAGGACATACGATTTAATTATAATACCTTTCACCAGTTGTCATTTGTTTACATTTTAATCTTTTTTGTTTAGTCAAAGATTTATCATAAAAGTTATTGAAGCTTGTGTGTAGATATAGGTAACAATAACATACTTCATACATTTCCACACTTTCAGATTTTCACTAATCTGGATTTATAAGTGAATTGTTTAATGACTATATGCATAAATATGCTTAAAGTTTTTAGTTCTAAGAATAGCTTGATATACATAAAATCTTTTTAAAAACTGATTGCTAAAAATGGAACTTTGTAGATAAATTCCTTAAAGATTTTTCACATGAATAAAAACAAATATTTAAAATTTTGAAGACAGTTTGGTATATAAAATTGCTGCTGGAGTTTTAATAGAAATCAAAAAAAGTCATTCCAATTGATTCAGATGATGGTTTATAACCATTTTCCATTTCTGAGACCTGGCCCACATTGGTGTTGATAAGTTTGTTGCTTTGTGTTTGTCAATTATTTCTGACTACATTGTACCATATACAGGGGATCTCCAGGTTTTCCATTTTTCATCTAACTCTTCTCATCTGCAATTCAACAAATAGAATCACAACTTACTATTCTGTTAATCAATTACATATATTTTAAAAGACTCTTAACAATATTTACTATTTTATTATTTTCTATTTATTCTAATAATTATTTTTAAATAAGAAATGCATTTTACACATTTTTGATAATCACTTAATTATTATTTTTTATTTTCCAATAAGCAAGCTATAAAAATAAATTACAACCATAACATTAAACTTTTTTATTATTATTATTTTATAATCAGATTCAATTACTTTGAATAAAAATTAAAAAATAAAAATTATGAAAAGAAAACAAATTAAAATTTTGATTAATTAAAAGAAGTACGGAGATATACATATTAGCAGTAATAAAATATCAAAAATAAAATACATGGGTGAGAAAACAAACAGGTGTGACATCATTGGAAAAATTAAGAAACTGGTGTTAGGCTGGAAATATTGCTAGAAGAGATGCTAATACATAAACAGTTGAAATCTTAAACCAGATTCCAAAAGATAGTAAAAGACCTAGAGAAAGACCATATGTGAGATGGATGGATGAAATAAGAAAGTGTACTGTATGATGTAAAAAAGAAAGATTAGAGATCAGAGAAGATAGAGTAAACTTTCAAAGACATGGTTGAAAATGATGATGATGATTCTTGTTTTGTTTTTTAATATACACAATCATAAAAAATAGTATACTTTATTTTATTTACTAATTAACATGTATAATAATATTAAAAGTTACAAACAATGTAATAAAACATAACTTTATAAATATTGTAATATTTTGTTAAACTGATGTGATGTTAGTTGTCATTATGACATAAAACATCCAGTTTACAACTCTATATATATATATATATATATATATATATCTATATATATATATATATATATATATATATATATATATATATATATATATATATATATATATATATATATATATATCACTGATGGAGCTTACCAACAGCTCTAAACAAGCTTTGTTTTTATAGGTGCTAAAAGAGATAAAATTCAATATCTCTTATCATTATCCCTACCTCCAGATGAGCTGGATTTGAGCTTATGGTTCATGTCAGTGGAGGAGTGGAAATCTAAAAACTAGATCCAAAATACTAACTCAAAAATCAGCACTTATCAATTTGAAAGCATGAATTTATCAGACATGTAAATGTCTTCTAATCCAGCCTACCAAACCAGATAGCTATTATGGGTCTGAATTCAACTCAGTTTCACCATATAGTAATAGCCTCTGCAATATATAGCATTGCAAAAACCTTCAAAGATACACTTATAGTAATTAAAACAAATTATAAATTTCATAACTTGCTTTTAAACTTGCATTTTATGATCACTAGATGGAGGTTACCAATAGCTCTAAACAAGCTTTGTTTTTATAAGTTCCAAAACCAGCTGGTCTGGACATAGGGATAACGATAAAGATTTTGAATTCTATCTCTTTCAGCACTTATAAAAACAAAGCTTGTTTAGAGCTATTGGTAAGCTCCATCTAGTGATCATAAAATGCAAGCTTAAAAGCAAGTTACGAAATATATAACTTGTTTTAATTATATATAAATATGTGTGTATATGGTTATTAAATATTCTCGGCATTACTTTTATTGATATGGTTACTAAAATTAGTAAAATTTACATCTGAATATGGCTAATTAAAATGATGTTTCACTAAAATCATTATTACTATAATGATTCACTTTTTAAATTATCAATGATCAATATGTGTCTAATAAGTGCATGAAATCAGTTAAAAGTGTATTTACTTTTTACTTAACTTCGAAATCAATTAACAAAAGCATTATTTACAAGTGCATTCTTCAATTTATTACATTAAACACAAAAATGTCAATAACTAACTGATTATCATATGCAAATTACATCATCATAGCCAAAGATCAAATAAATCAACAAAATATCAATAATCTGTTGTTAAGATAACATTCATTTATATAATAAGATCTTAATACTGAGTGAAAGCAATTAGTGAAACCAATTACGATTAAATTTGCCTATAAGTTCACCTTCATTTGATGAAGGAGTTTATTTATAATTTCTAGAATGATTTAATCTCAGTCTGTTTCTTTCATTGTTTTCACTCTTTATCTATATAATATCTTTGGCCATGATAATAAAAGATTCCTTTTATTGTCTAAATAAATATTGGCTTGACAGTAGATTGTTGATATTTAATTGATTTATTTAAGCTTTGGCTGTGTGGATATCATTACATACAATAATTAATTAGTTATTGATACTTATTGTGTATTATATTCAAAATATTGAGAAGGAGTTTGTAAATATGTAAAAGTAATTATTGATTAATTTATCCTCAAACATTGTGTCATTAACTATTGAATGGAATTTATTTAAAAACTTTTAGGCATATTTAATCTCGATCTGTTTTATTTATTCTTTTATTTATTATCTATATAGATTCCACTTATTTTCTAAGTGAATGTTGTCTTGACAACATATTATTGGCATTTATTTGGTTTATTTAAGCGTTGGCTATAATGTTTTAAATTATATATATATATATATATATTGAATTGAACTGGATACATTATCCACTTCAAAAGCAATCAAAATCAAATCAAAATTAAATTGTAAATTTATAAGGATTTTTTTTAAAAAAGAAAAAAACTGTATTTAAAATTTTTGTATTTTGTTATTATTTTTTTTTTTATCATTAAGGGTACATGCCATAACACACATGCTTGATTATAAATGGAAATAATAAAAAAAAATAATTTAATTTAAAGTGTTTTGATTGAGGTAAGTTTTTTGTTATTGTTTGTTAATTTATTTTAAAAGCAGAAACTCATTTTCTAATTTATTAAAATTGGATAAAGAAAAAAGAGCGCTGGTTTAAAATTTTAATTAAGATCTAGTGAAAGAAAAGAGACTAATCCTGGTTACTTTTAAGATCTGGCAGGAGATAAAGACTAGGCCTGGTTAGGTTTTATGATCTGGCAGGAGATAACAATTGCATATAAAAGTTCTGGGTTTTTGATTCGGAAATATATATAACTTTTATACTCACTAATTGCGGACTGCTGATGTGAAATAGAAATTATATTTTGCTAATTGTGGACTGCTGATGTGATATAGTTTATATTTGTTAATTTTTGACTGCAGAGATATAATTTTATATTTTATATTTCTTGATTGTGGATTGCTCTTGGATTAATTGCAAAGTCAAGATTGTGGTTTTCCAACTGCTAAAGGAAACCATTTGAAAAAAAAAAGAAGAAAGTGAATATGCTTAATACTGGAATTAGAAACCCTTCATTTCAAATGCAGAAACTACCCACCTTAAAATATCATATTAAAAGAATACAGTGCTAAGCCATCTAAGGTGAACCCTGGAACTCAAAATTGTGCCATAATAAACAAGTCCTAAATGCCTAGTTTGAAAGTAATCCTAAAGATTTCCTTCATACTCCCTACAAGATAAATGGAGATTTAAACCATCTTAATGTAACCCCAATAGAACTAAAACCTTGTGCACACTTCTGGACTTAATCAGTCAACAAAACTAAAACCCTGAAGGTAACTGAACATTTTTTAAATATTTTAACAAGAGTTTAAATTCCTAAACTTTAGATTCAAAGAAAGAATACAAAAATATGATAAACCTATAAGTAAGAAATTTGATATTAATATTTCTTTTATTTGATGATTTTTTTTTAAAATGTATAAATTGTAGATAATTAAATTAATATTTTATTTCGTCACTTTGTTGGAGAGAGTATTGCAAGTTAATATTTTATGATCAATTTATTATTATTATTATTATTATTATTATTATTATTATTATTATTATTATTATTATTATTATTATTATTATTATTATTATTATTATTATTATTATTATTATTATTATTATTATTATTATTATTATTATTATTATTATTATTATTATTATTATTATTATTATTATTATTATTATTATTATTATTATTATTATTATTATTATTATTATTATTATTATTATTTGTTGTTAATATCTTTGGCAGATACTAATAGTTTTCTTTTTATCTCACCTTTTCCCTATTTTTGTTAAAATTAATTCAGTTAATGTGTGTTTGCATTTCCTGCAGACTTATGGCTAGTGATTTATCGAATATATAGTTCTGTTTTTTTTTAAGGCATAGAGATTTTGTTTTTTTCTATTTTGGATTATGTAAAATTGTAATCTTTTCTTTTTGCTTGTATAGTGGCAACCTTAGGAGTCATATTATAACATAATCTCTTATGAGTGTTTATGGAGCACATGATATCCTTGTTTTGTACCATTGTTTTATGGGGTTAAGAAAATGTCACTTCACACTGTTCATGTCTTCATTCAAGATTGATTTTATTAAAATCTCTATTAATGAAAAATTAAAGTGAGTAGATAGATTACTAGCAGAAAGATTTGGATAAATCCAATTAATTCCTAGGTGAGAAAACAAAATTATCTGCCAAAGTGTTTAATGGCAATACTATACTCTCATGCACTCTCAGACAAATAAAGTTGGGGAATTTGGGTCAATTTTATGTATTTGTTTTTGAGTAATATTTATGTATTCAATAAAACTTAAAATTTATTAATAACTATATTTGTTTTGGCAAATGTTTGTTTCTGTGTCCTGTCCTTCAATTGTTTGATCAGTGTTTAATATCTCTTTCTCTCCTTGGTCTAGCTTGCAGCATTTATATTCATCCTCATTAACTTTTTGATCACCATAAATCATTTTTTTAGGTTCACAGTGGCACCATTAGTAATAAAAAAACAGATTGTCCAGCACATTGGATAGTAAGATTTTGGCACTGCCAATGTGGAACTTCAAAATTGTAAAACCCCATGTGAGATTTTGTTCAGATAGTTGAGCAGGGGTAGTAAGCCAAAATTTAGTGTTCAGATCAGTTTATACTAGTAGGGATGTATGTATTGATGGAGTGATTTGGAGTAGGGTTTCAACTTTTAATATGAAAAAATTACTAAATAATTAAATAGCATTTTTTTTTGGATTTCTAAAAAAAAATTTTTTTGAATGTAAGACTGATAAATAAATATTAAGTAGTTATATATTTTTTTAAAGTAAAAAAAAATTGTAAAACTGAAAACAAAAGGTGAGAAATATAGAAATATTGGGATTGAACTTGTTTTCAAAAATGGAATTCAGTGAAGTATTTGAGACAGAAAGCCCCATTTCTTTCAAAAATCCACAAATATTCAAAAAGGAAAAAAAAGTGACTGAGATACAGATGATAATGAAGATGATGGATATGATGAAAGCCAAAATGAAAGAAATAAGACAGGAGTTATGGAAAGAGGAGCAAAACCAACAAGAAATGAAACAAAGTCAGGAGTCAATGTGGAAAGATTTGAAACCTAAATTGAAAGGGATGAAGCAAAAAACAATGGAAAGAGTAAAAAAAATCAGGATACCATAAAGAAGAATTGGGACTAAAGAAATTCAGGAAGTAGAGAGAGAAATTAAAATAGTAAAAAATGTGAGAGAAGTTAGAGATAAGTTAAAAAATATAGCATTAGAACAGATAAGATGAAAATAAAGATAGAAATGTGCATATTGGATACAAATAGATAGTATGGTGGGAGAGTTAGAGTGTGCAGATCAAGAGATAAAAGAAAATAGGAATAAGTTAAAGACAGCAAATAACATAAAGGTATCTCCACAAAAAACTAAAGATATGTTGATTAAAGTAACTTTTTCATTTGAACATGAATTTAAAATAAAGAAAAAGTATCAGGGAAAAGATTATGGAATATGAGTTTGAAGCAGAAATGGAAGCTACTTACAGAGCAAGTTTGTTTAAAGCATTCAAAAAGTCTACAGAAGATGGATTTTTTCCATTTACTATTGTTGATGCTATCAATAATAAAGTGAGAAATTTTAAAGAAATGTGGAGGTTTGCTAAGCAAAAGAGTCTTACTTATAATAAATCTCCGTATATACACTTTAATGCAATTTTTTATATAATTCCTTTAATTTTCTAACAGTTTTCACTGCCCTGCAGTCTTCATCAGAGCTACAACATTTAAACATATAATCATATAACCATTAATAACTTTTACATTATTATTCATAATCATATTTTATTCTTAACTCTATATGTTTACTCCCTCTTTTTTAATAATTATTTTTTCATTATTTCTTTACTGAATCTACTTTCTTTTTACTTTTTATTTTGTACTTTTTCTTCCTATCTATCATTCTGTATTACTCTCTAATATATTTATCATCTTTTTATTTTACTTTTAACATCTATAAATCTAATTCCTTTTCTTCCTTTCTTATCTTTATCTATACTTATTCTTTTATTAATAATCTTTATTCCTATTTCTATCTTTATTTCTTTTTATAATTCAATTGTTTATTTTACTCATCATTTGCACAAGCTTTCTCTTCTTTTTAAATTTATAATTGATTTTTTCCAAAATCCTTAGCTTTTTTATATACTCATTTCATATAACTCATTTTATTATCATTTTTAAACTATTTATCCTATGTTTAAACTTTATTTTACAAAACTCTCTCTCTCTATATATATATACATTTTTTCTATCATTATTAATATTTCTATAAAATAATGTTTTACCCCCATCTCTATTCAAATTTGGTTTTATCTTCTTAATTAATATAGCTTCTTTTATTGTTCTATCTCTTCTTTTAATAGTATTCCCAATCATTCTTCTGCTATCTCTCTCAAATACATGTCCTGTTTTTATAGTGTGTATATAAACTGGTGATGTTTTGTCATACCTATGCTGAATTAATCTTGTGTAGATTGAATTTTTTTGTTTCACTTACATATTTAATTCTTATCTTATTATTCCTACATGATCTACATTCAATCTCATATACCCCATTTATGTGTTTTTTTATTTCTTTAATATACTTATTATCTTATATATCCATTAAACTTCTCCTTTTTTTATTTACTATCTTATTTTTAATAATTTTATTAAGACACTTATAGTGATGTAAATATAAATGGTTATTGTGATCTTTATTTTGTTTTATGTTTGAGAAACCTTTGTGAATTAGCATAGGAAGCATAATTTAACCCAAAAAGGAAGGGGAAGGTTAACCTTAGTTAAATGAATTTTTTTTAAATAAAATTTAGAGTAATGTTCCTACCCCAATATCTTCACATGAACCATCGAGTGGAAGATAGAGGTAAGATTTTTCCAAACTTTACACATTAATTACAACTATTGTTGACAGACCAGAATTTTCATTGTTTATTGATTATTATATTAACCCTTATTTATTTGTTTTTCGGTATGATTTACTAATGCTCTTCACATAAATGGTCTATGCTATACATTATGAACTTATACTGTTAAATAAAAGAAAAAGGAGGGGGAATCCCTAAAGAAGAATTACAGAATCTATTTGTGAAGTGGACAATCATTGGAATTTAATGATACATCTATGTATGATATTAAATTAGCAATTTAGTTATTTTTTTGTTAATAAAATTATTTATTCTTTTACTTCTGCATTTAATGTAAATAGCAGTTGTCAAGTGAATGAATTTCTTTTGCAGGGAAGAGGGGTAGGAAACTTGATAATATTTAATTATATAAGCAGTAGAAAATCATGCTTGGGATTGAATGTTATCCAAATTAATCATTATTGTTAAATATTTTGTCAGTAAATAAACTTTGTTAATTTGTTTCATACCAAATTTTCTCTCTCATATATATCATAATCCATGTACAGTCATTCAAACTTAATATGTCATTTAAATGCATACACACCCATATAAACCTTTATGCAATCAATATGATAAATTATTAAAACATATGACAAGAATGCCATCAACATAGGAATATAACAAATAATTTGCCCTAACTGATTCCATCCCTAAAGAGAGTCAAACACAATTACTCCCTGTGTTTGAATATTGATGCATAACATGGCTAGAAAAAGGAAGAAATGTTGATGAACTAATCCAAATCACATATAAATTTAATAGGAGAACTGTGAGCTAGCATATTAGAGGTGTATGTGGTTGAGGATAAGGTATTTTATCATGCCACCATGAGAACCGTACTGAAGACCCAAAGTCTAACCATGGTTAGATGAGTTCTCCCCTATCTGTGTACAAGCAATCAGCCTATTACAATATAATCACTGGTATGATATACTTTTTAATCATGGTCTAAATCAATGAAGTGCCATTTATTGTCAGAATTACTGTCCAACTAATATATTCAAATGAACTCAGTTGAAGACAGAATCTATTTTAATATGACTAAGAATTTAACTTCACAATTTTGAGTTAATTACCAAACATTAAATATCCTAGGTAAAATGATATTTAGTTATTTGATCAAAAGGGTATTTAAATGATTGTTAATTATGTCAATGTTAAATTTTTAATTGTATTAAAATAAGCTTTATTTAAATCTGAGTCTGATTGAACATTCATCTCTGTTAATTGCCAACATTTTTGCTTTTAAAAAAAACTGGAATCACAAGTACAAACTTAATTTTTATTTATGCACCAATTCTGACAATAGATGGCACTGCAACAAGTGTTTGGAACATTTATTATTCTAGCAATTATATATTAATTTATACTTATAAATATAATTTTAGCACATTTAGTTACATGTGTTAAAATGAATGGTAATCAATCAACTTTATTCTATAAACTTAAATTATTAGATGTAATAAAATAAGTTTTGGTTTTTTCAGCAACATAGCTTTGTGTGTATATATATATAAATAATTTTAAGGTCACTACAATCCAGGACGTCATACATTTTGCCTTAGTTTGTTTCATGATTGCCATGATGCTGCTTTGTTTATATTTGATACAATTGCACATTTATCTTTTATTAATACAGTAGTTTTTAGAATTGTTATCTTTTTAAAAACTGACAAACAGAAACTTAATTTGACATTTGCGCGATAATTTTTACAATAGATGGCCGTTCATTAATTTCGTCAGCATTTGGAAATTTTACCGTACTAGTGATTATATATTGTATGTTGTATATTAGTTTATATTTATATGTATGAGCGTTTGTAACTATATTTGCGTGCGTATGTGTGTGTGTTTGTAATTATTTTTAATGTCATCTTTGTAAGTAATCACAGATTTCTTATTACAAATCAAAAAATTAAATAAATCTACAATACGATGTTAATAAGATGAGTGCAGTTGTGAAAGTGCCGTTAAAAAAAAAAAATATTATTTTTGCTAAATTTATAAGTAAAACGTTTTTGTTTTTTTTAAATATATTTTATTCACGTTAGAACTAGTACTTTTAATAAATAAATTAATTCTGCTTGGAAAGTTTTTTTTTCTTAATAAAAAGTTTAAATACATAAAATTATTTGTAAATGTTTGTCAAAACAATATATATATATTCCAAGATGAAAGTGTTAATTAAAAATAAAAAATACAAGTATTTTGTAAATATTCATTTTATTAAAAATTACTTATTTATGCTATTCCAATCACTAATGTATTAGTTTGTTTATTTAGCTATCTGAATCATCTAATAGATTTTAGTCATTGGTAATATAAACTGTAAATTGACTCATTTGAGTCTAAAATTGAAAAAATTTGCATCCAACACCAAATTAGATTGTTCTTTCTTTTGATTTCAAATTAAAGCCAGTTAGAGATAAAGTAAGACTTAAACTAAATTTTTCTTATGTCTCACAAGCTTTAATCTGCTTGCAGATATCTAGAGACTTCAGTCTGTCTGCAGTAATGTTGCCAAGAGAATAGAGAATCGTGCTTCAAAATTGTTAGTTTCAGTTGAGTTTCTAAGTACAAATCCCATTGAGAAGAAAGTTGTTTCAGTACAAAAATAGAAAGAAAAAAAAAGAGAAAATGTTAATATATGTGTGAATAGAAATAATGGAAAACTTTTTTCGAAACAATTAGAATAACACCTAATCAAATTACAATGTAACAAAAATAAAATGTTTAAACTTATATTATTTGCATTCATCCCTTTTTTTTATTCATTTGATCAACTCTTTATTTATTTAAAATATTTTAAATTTGCAATTAATAAAGAAAGAATAATAAAATTTTCTCAATTCATCTATCATAATCCATGAATTGTAATGATATAATGAACTCATTTCTTTATGCTCAAAATAAACACTTCATGCCAAAATATAATTTATTTTTCAAGCATTCAAATAAAATTAGAGTATCAAAAATGGTGAAATTGAACTGTGATCCATAAATATTGACTCCAGATTTCATTACTGTATTATTGCAACAAATCGTGCAGGACAAAAAAAGTTAAATAAGTAAACCATTGTTTAATGATGATAGAAAATTATATGTATATATATTATAACCGTTGGTTTTAACCAAAGCTCCATTAACTTTTAAGCTAAGTTATTTATGATAGTGTTTATCAAAATTTTCCTCATAGAATAGATTTTATGGTAATATATAAGCTTTCTATACGGTGCTAAGTCAAATCAAAATCAAAATTCAAATAGATTTACGTAAATTACTTAGCACACAAACCAAAATTCATTCATAAAGTTTTATAAACAGAGATTATTTTATTTATTGTCAATTTAATAAAGTCATATTAAATCAGAAACCGTTATAGTTGAGAAATTTGTTTGGTAAAAATATTTTGCAAGCTATTATTAATAGTTTAAAGATTGGAAAAGGAAAGAAGGGGGTTTAGAATTTGTGAGGTTGACTTCGTGAGAGTGACAAGTAAACAATCATATTTTTTTTTATATATAACAGTGAATTATAACGCTATAATTTAATACAAGCAAATTGTCAAAGGAAAAGATCAAGAATCAATACAAATATTAAGCAATCGGTTTAGATAGAATTTTATATGTGTGTAAAAATGCGTGTGCATAACATTTATTAGAAATTTTAATTATAGAATTAATTACTAATCAATAAAAATAATGTGTCATATCAGGGGAAAGCTCTTTTAAAGAATTATTCTTTTGTTTCAATATCTCATTCATAACAGCCAATTCCCATTCAAAATTCTGGATTTGAAATCAGGTTGCTATGCATATTTTTTTAAAAAAAAAAAACGTTCATTTTTATTTTTTCAGAGGGATTTCCACAAGCGGGAAATTTTTTTTAAAAAAAACCACGTGGTATTTATAAAATTGCGAAAAATAATTGTAAAACAATAGTAATCAAATAGTTAAATTTTAGATATAATTAATTTGGCAAGTCAATCATTCAGAAATTGAAAGGGGGGATTCAGACAGTATAAAAGGACAATCCGTCCTATAAAGGGGGGAGGGGACTCTCTTCACTATTAGACTCTCTAGAAGAACCTCATCAGGGTAAATTATCAATTTTTTAATACTAAAATTTTAAGTCTTATATTTTTTGTCTGGTTTCTTTTTCTGAATGAAAAATTTGTCAATATTGAAAGAAATGAACAATGAGTAAAGTTTTATCTTGGGCATACACTTGTCTCTTTTGAAGTTGACCAATTCCATGATTTCTTTCCATACAATTTTGAGCAATTTTAGCAATCGGCAACCAATTAAGCTTAAACCGCAGAGAAAACTTTGCTGGAGGAAAAGCGAGGAAACACTTTATTTTATGAATCTGGATTTCAAACTTGTATTTATTAAAACAGGTGGATCTAATTATTTGTATTATCAAAAATTCCGAAAGAAGATAATTTTTTATTTTATTAAAAATAAGTGTGGAACTGAATGTTAAATCCCATTTGAAGTACACTTGGGTCTCGTTTTATGCGATAGATAGGTTCCTCAGAAAACACACGCAAATGAAATTGTGCAAAAATAGAGGTAACTTACCTTGAAAAAGGTGGGATATGGACTGTGATTTTTCAAAAGTCGGTAAAAGCAAAGCACCAACGTAAATTTACTTTAAAATTCGCACAAAAAAAAAAAAAATAAGGAAATAAAATATGACTAATAAAAAATTTCAAATTTGAAAAAAATTGATACAAGACAAACTTTTTTTAACTAAAATATTTAATTTTATTCAAAACAATATATTTTTATACATAATTTACAGTAATTTACAACTTTTTATACACGTTTTAATTATTATCACTATTTGCCGATAAACAGATTCATTTGCAAACTGGTAAAAAATCATTCTTCACAAGAGGAAATATAACTAACACCAACGTCACTCTCACATTGTGTTGATGGGTTTTTAGGGACAATGTAATTAGTAATTAATCTAACAACTAAAAATTAAATTCTTATTTTTGCCTTTAATTTTTCAATTTTAATTGTGCCCACTGCTATTACTCACCTTTTAAAAATAATCTTGCGGACCCTAAATGATTAAAAATTGATTATGTTCTTTTTTAAAAAGCAAAAACAGAATGTGATTTAAAATGCAAAATTAACATGCACAATGTTTGAACAAATTTACATTATAATCTTGTAAAATTTAATGTGTGTATACATAAAATGTGAAAATCATGATTTTAATTTCATTATTGCATAAAATCTTACTATTATAAAGCACTGAAAATATTGAAATTACTAAGATGAAAGTCGAATTCCAATAATGTGCTATTACTTTGAATTTGATGTAAGTGCATGAAATTTATTATTTAAAGTAATAGCGCATTCTTCGAGTTCGACTTCCAGAGAAACGTGAATTGTGTAACTTCAAAATCGCATTAAATAAATCCACGTAAAAAGAAACCTAGGTGTACTTACAGTATCGTGAATTAAAATAACTATTTGTCAATGAAAATAAATGACTAATAAAGGGAAAAAATTAATTAGTAACTGATTAAAGATGCTACCAACCTATATCAAAATTAAATGAATATTTAAAGAATTTATGGCAAAGTATTTAGATAAATGAACTTCTCTTCATGAAGCCACAGTAAACCAGCATATGCATCTCAACAAAAAGCTGGTTATCTTCCACTATGAAATGTAATTTAATGCAAAGAATCCAAAATGAATAAACAATTTAATATAAAATAAAACATTATTGCAGTCAATCATAAGGATTACCAATATATAAAGTGATTCATAAAAACAAGGACCTTGGATTACTAGTTTGCACATTTAAAAAGAAAATGAATTATGCAATAGAACTTCAAATAGAAATAAGAAACCTCGAGGATTAATTCATTAAAAGTTACAGAAATTTCCCAATCCAATATGTAATTCAATATATGTGCACACAGAACAAAACCAAACTATTATTTTTTTTTAGTATTCAATTTAAATAGCTTAGCAAAAAGAGTTAATCATATGCTTAAGTTTGAATTTAATTTATATTAAAATTTTTATTAATTGAGTTAGTATAAAATTTTAAAATATTTCTATTCAAATATTCAATTGATGCATTACCCTTAAGTAAAAGAGTGAGAAATATAAGTAAGAATGTTTATTATATGAAGTGTTTTTAAAATATCGGATATTATTAAATGTGTGCTTTATTGTGCTGAGTCATTGCATTATTTAATTGCTTTATTTCACTAATAAAAGCCAAGAATAATGATCAAGTTATATTGAATTTAAGAAATAAAAATACAGGGAGTAGCAATAGTAAGCAGTGCATATCCAAAGTTATATGTACAACCAGATGAGAACTTCACTGGAACAGTAAGCCAATTAAAGTATTATTATTGTAGGGACATTAGCATATGATTGTATGCATGTAAGAGAATGATCAATCTGAGTACCGATTCTTAAGCACTTAAATAGAAATTGAATTAACGAGAGGGTTAGCAAAGCATAAAATACCTCCAATTTAAAGCGTATAGTGAAGGCATAATTAAGTTAAACTAATTAATGTAAATTACTAGCTCCTTATTATGTGAAGAGTTATCTTCATAAATAATATGTTGAATTATAAAATAAATCATTTATTTAAAAGCATAAAATATAGGGAGAAAATTGATATTTATTATATCTCAATATTAAGAATTGTAAAGTAAATAGTATAATAATTTTTCTATCCTATAGCAATTGTAAACCCCAGTTCAGTAAGAATTAATAATAGTTATTATTTTAATATGTAGCAAGATCAGCTATTCATTTATATAATTTTTTATATACGGTTGAAGAATGTAGATATATTTTTTTTAAATAATGTTATCTTTGTTAATAAAATTGTTGTTTTAAAATCAACTTTTGTCTATGTCTTATTGTTTTATGGTATAAGAAATTCTAAGAATTTTAATCATGCAGTGATACACTACAACTTAAATTTGAAATATGATTTATGTATTAAATTATACCAGGTAAAATTTATTTGAAAGATTATTTTATAAAATTATTTGAACACTGCAGAATTCAAAATCATAATTAAAAAATGTTAATAGAATAATTCAGCACATTTGGATTAAAGAATTATAATAGGCAGTAAGATTATTATGTGATATAGAGTGCAGTGAATGGACATAAAATCCTTTATCCATCCATTGTATTCAAATACCTTCCCGGTGAACTTGTTAATCATATTTTCTTAATTATGAAAGTGTTTATAATATGCTATTTTCAAAATTTATCATTAGAAACTTAATCTTAATTATTGGAAATTTAGTGTATTCAGCCAAGGTCAATTATGGATGTAATCACTGGGAGAGTATTTATTTATCACCAATAATTCGTAGCAGATTGTATAAACTTTCATGCCTTATGGTTCTAAAGCCCTTAGGAAAGATTATGAGAGAAGAAAGAGAGCAAGTAAGATGGAAAATTTTAGAATGAAGTGAAATAGTAGCACAGATGACCTGTGAATATGAGTCTGATGGAGGGATGAAAATGATGGGCATAGAAATATTTGAATTTTTTAAAATTTAATTGTAACTTTAATGGGAAATGGATTGAAATATGCTGAGACGGATAAATTACAGGGTGGAATTGAGCTCAAATTTTTCTCCTCTCCAATTAATATAAAGTTTTACAGGATTATTAGTATTATTTGTAATAGCATTCTCAGTGTTTTTATTCACATAATAATTCTTTATTAACCCATTCATTAGATATTATTGCAAATTCTTAAATAAATTATTGAAAAATAATGATTGGCATAAATGAGTTTCATTAATGTTGTGATTTGACACCCTGGCAATTAGTGTTATTATTATACTATGTCCCATCATCGTTGATCCTGAGGTGCTCAGAACCAGAGATGAGTGCGTATTTCTATAGGTTATAATATATATTATACCGGTCAAAACATGTTGATTAATCTAACATGATCTGGAACTCACAAAATGTACTTCAAACTCAGTGAAGCATGAGATTTAAGTCAGGACCATCCTGAATTCAAACCCATTCTCCAAGCTCCAGATCAAACATCTAATGAATAAGATATAATGGTGGAACATAAGAATTTATTTTAAGTCTGGCCAACTAGCAGAGCAGAGAAGACAATGAGACTTAATTATAACTAAACTAAAATATTCATATATGTAGTTGTACATGTGGAAGTGGAGAAAAAGGAATTCGAACTACTCAAACATGTTAGACAATAAAAAATAGTATAGTTTAATATAATGACAAACTATTTAGATACATTTATAAATTAATTGCACACATTAGTATGTTCATGAATGAGCAAGCGGTCTAACAAATGGTAGATAATTACATATCACGCTATTATTTTTCATTAGCTCTTATTTCTTAAATGACATACACTATACATAAACACACATCTTTGGTGGGTCCAATATTAAGATGCCAATCAATTATTAGAAAATTACATAATATTTCCATTAACTCTTTGATTTACAGTTCTGAAACATGGTGACTACCATTATTTTAAAAGAGCATTCCAAGATTCATTATATATATATATAAGAAAAATTATTTTATATCTTTAATATATATATATCCAAGATTCATTATATATATATATAAGAAAAATTATTTTCACACCATTACGGTCATGACAATAATAAAAGCACATTTGAAAATTACATTAAGTTATATGACAAAATATTTGTTGAAAATTCTTTTAACCATAGTAAGAAGAATGCTTTATTTTTCTCAAGGCATATACTCTTAAACTTAGAAATAGATTGCATGGTAGGATTGGATAATAAAAATTGAAATTACATTAAAAATTAATAAAATTAATAATATTCAGCATTTATATATATATATTGAGCAGAGCACAATTTTAATATTATTACAGCACTAAAATTAGGTCATAAGCGAAAAAAATAATAATATGAAGTTTGGCGGTACTGACATAATGGCAAAAAACTAAGATGAAAAGTTCATGCTTCTGGATAAAAATGAAGTCTAAGATCCCCTTTCTAGGGCAGTGCTTAGAGAAGTGTGATTAAGCATGGCATGGCCCAGAGCTTACTGGAGTAACTGACATGAGAGGCATTTTTATATGAAAGTTTGGTCCTGAGAAGCTCAACTATCAACAAGACAGAATATGAAGAAAATCTATGGGTTTGAACTTGTCACAACACCCAGATTAGAAGATTAGAAGCATGTAATATATATATTCACAAGATATGCCTAATGTCAGTAATGCAGTATGGAAAGATGTCACTAATGACATTGACTATGATTTACTGCTTTAAAATTAATGACCCTTGTTTGCATGCTATAATTTATATAAATAATATGCTATGCCACTAGAATATATATATATATATATATATATATATATATATATATATATATAGAGAGAGAGAGAGAGAGAGAGAGAGACATAGAGAGAGAGAGAGAGATTTCATTTAATAAAATATATGTTAAAATTTGATCCCCGCCCACTACTTTTCTGCTATATTAAAACTGATTCAATCGCACCTTCCTAGATTTTATAGTAACTGGAAAATTTAAGTATTTGAAATTTTAAGAGTATGGAAAAATAAAAAAAAAACTAGCAGTTATATAGAAAACAAATAATAAATCACCCTTTTAGAATTTAATAAATAACATTTTAAAATTTCAGAGTGTTAATTAGCCTATAAATAGCAAAATTTTATACTAAAGCATAAACAAAATGTTGACTTGTAAAAACAATCTGGCGAGCATAATAATTAATAATGCAATATGTTTTAAGGGGAAATTAATAATCTTAATTCATAGAGGTTTAATTAAAAGGAATAAAAGATTTTAGAAATTCAACTTGTCAGATTGCTTGAAATTGGCATATTAATAATAACTAAAATAGACATATAAAATTAAGTAATAAATACATATAAATAAATGACCACACCAAAGTTAAAGTAAGTTAGAGCATATGAAAGAAAATTAAATATATAGAAATCATTTAAGAGCAAATTACATATTAATTTAAAAGAGATAAAATTGAACAACACATTAGGAGAAATCTTGATAGCAGGATTTGAGATTAGTTAGGCTATATTTATTTTCAAATAGTAGCATAAGAGTTACTTGCACAAATTTAATAAGAGTCTCAGGCATAGCAATTGAGGACCCAAGTGAGTTCTTGGTGACAGCAAACTTCTATTTAGCATTCTAGAGTTTCTTCTTTAGGCTTTTCCTTCATTTCATAGCAGCAATTAGATGATACATTAGTGGGAAAAATGACCCACAAGAGTCAGGAAGGTGGTGGACTTACTACTACATCATTTTAATTTTTGCAGTGATGTGGGTAGGATGTTAACAATACAGTTCTCTTAATAATAGCTTTCCTCTTGGTGATTTAAAATTAGGTCATTTTATATACTGCTCAGGTATTTCTGGAATTCTTTTAATTTCTTAATTCTAGCTCTAAATCTAATCTCTGATCTAAAAAACTTTCATTTTTTTATTCATTGTTTTTGAAGATGCAATCATAAGATAATGTCCAAAAATAAATTCAAATCTGTTTATAACAAAAGTACAATCGTTAATCTCAATCCCCATTTTATTTTAAGTAAAAACTTTAATTAAAAATTCCTTCCCAAGATTAAAATGATATTATATTTCCAAGCTTTTCATTATTTTTGGACAATTAACAGTTGCATCTTCCATGTTAGATTTTATAAAATAAACAGTTTAATAGGAAAAACAATTTAAAAAGAAAAAGTTTTATAAATGATGTATGATAACATATTTTTAAAAAATCAATATTTTCTTAGTATGTTTGCTCCTATATATATATATGAGCTGCACCAATGTACTTTAATAAAAAAATGTAATAATAATTAAAAAATGTTTATAAGTTAAAATTTTATAACTTTTAGGTGTGTATCTCAAATATATACATAAAATATATATATGCGACTAAAGGATCAGGATGGGATATAGGGTTTGAATACAGGTTAGTAGATGGAACCATGAAGCTCAATCTTAATCTAAGATTGACTGCTTCAATATATATAAAAATAAAGATTGGTTATGATGAGTTAGAAGAAGTTAAGTTACAAATACCTTGGCCAGATTATTAATGCAGATGGAAACATAATGAATGAAATTAATTATAGAATTAAACTTGGTTGGAGTGCTTTTGGTAGAAATAACTTGATACTAAAAGGAAATATGCCTATATGTTTGAAAAGGAAGGTTTTTAATAAATGTGTTTTACCAGTGTTTACTTATGAATCTGAGACATGGACACTTAATAAAAGAGCAATACAAAGATTTCATACCAATCAAAGAAGTATGGAGAGGTGCATGTTGGGAGTAAAAGAAAGAGATCAAAGACACAATATATGGATAAGAGAACAAACAGGTGTTACTGATTTCATTGAAAAAATTAAAAGACAAGTGGACTCGGACTGGACATATTGCTAGAAGAGATGATAATAGATGGACAATTAAAGTCTTAAACCGGATTCCAAGAGATTGTAAAAGACCCAGAAAGAGACCACATGTGAGATGGATTGATGAAATTAGAAAGTGCACAGGGTGATGTGGAGAAGAGAGCTAAAAATCGGAGAAGGTGGTTTGAACTTGAAGAGACCTTCATTCTGCAGTGGATTAATAATGGTTGTTGTTAATATATATATGTTGACTTCTTTGCCTAAAGATTTGAAATTGAAAGGACTAAGCAATAAAATACTGTGATTACTAAAATAATGTCTAAAAATGGCTAATTGCTCAAAAAACTATATGACTTTCAAGCACCCAAAGGGATATATTAAGTTTTAATCCAGTAAACATTAGCTTTAGATTCTATCTTTCTATCATAGGCACTGTGATCAAAACATTGTAGATGATAGCTTATAATTATTAAAATAACTTCACAGAGTTTAATAAGTACTTAGATCATTTTTGTGCTGAAGATTTTTTAAGAACATTAATGCATCTTTAAGATAAAACAAATGTATATATACTGGAAGGGAATATTCTCATAATAGGCATAATAATAATTTTGTAACCTAAAAAGTATGAATGTGTATAAACATATAAAAATTAATGTCAGAAATAACTTAAATATTAAGTAACTGAATGATTCTCATCTTTGTTGAGAATCATGGAGTTCTTACCTCACAAAAAGCATTCTAGTTCTGCTGTATTTGATCACTGTTTTATCATTATCATAACTTGTATTAGTTATATGATATTTTTTATAATATAGATTTGGCTGTATTGTTTTTACTGATTATTTATTTGAAAAAAAAAACTATAAAGAGATAGGTGTCTTATGGATGGTCAGCAAGTAAGAATAGTCTTTACTCTATTGGTCTTGAAAAAAAAAAGGTTTCTTTAAAGAATATTCTTCCTTTGGGTCTTGTTTTCATTCAAAGTTTTTGGAATAAAAAATATGATTTTTTTTGCTTGTTTATTAAATATTTCTGATTATCTTTACACTCTAAATGAAAAGAATGCACATATACAATTTAACTATATTCATTTATGTTTTATATTTATAAATGGAACTTAATAAAGTTGACCAAATTAATAATCATTGGATTACATTTTATGTAAAACTCATCACATAATGCCATTACCATGTTAGAATTTTTTCCAATGCACTGATAATTATAAAGCAAATATTATATTTTAAAGCAAAATTTGATAGATTTATCACAAATACACATTCTTTCATTTGCATTAAAAAAATGTAAAGTGAAAAAAAAATTGTCCATTTTTTGAGTCTTTACATTAACATTGTTGGTGACATTTCTGTTCATTGTTCTCATTTACATCTCATGTTTTTAAATATTTATAAAATTTAAGTATGATTTTATAAAAAAATGCTTGCTTATAAACAGAAATAAAAAAAAAATCAATTACTTTTAATATAAAATAAAAAAATTATAAAGAAGTGAAAGATTGAACATTTTCAAAAACTTCCAACAATTCGTACAGTAAAAAAATGACAAAATTCAAAAAAGATTAATTAAGTAATATTTCCTGATATTTTGAAATAAGTTATTTAAATTTACATAGTATGGTTTCTCTATAATACAAATAGATTAGTATCAAATGTATTTTTAAACATTTTTATTTAATTTAAAAACAGTTTGTTTATTAATATAAATTTTGTAATTGAGTTTTAACATTTTTTTATAAAATAATTTTCTTCAAATTTTCTAAATATGTTAGGACTTGATGACAATAAAATATTTCAGGGCAGCATAGTGATTTATATAAACATTTAATATAATGACCAATCAAAATATAAAACACATTGATATTGGTTTAGTAAGTTGACAGTGATATGGACAAGATGGTGTAGTTTTAAACACTTTTATTTAAAAAAAATACACTAAAAAGTGTTAATGATCAATTAAAATAAAATAAAAACAATTTTTAACTTCAAAGGATTGCTTTTAAAATGAATGAAATTTTATTTTTCTTGACTGTAAAAGTCTCTTTTTAAAATACACATTTTTCTTAAACAATATAAGATTGGAATTGATTTTCAATGTTCCATGAATTTTCTTTCAAACAAAGTACAGATTGCAATATTGTTTTTATTTTCTATTTTAAATAGATATAATTATAAAAAATATTTGACCACTTAAAATTAAAAGTAATCATCATCATTGTAAAACATTATCAATCGACTGCAAGATGGTCTCTCCAAGTTCAACCCACCATCTCCGACCTCTAGTCTCTGTTCTCCAAATCACCTGCACACTTTCTTATTTCATCAATCCATCTCACATGTGGTCTCTTTCTGAGTCTTTTAAAATCTCTTGAAATCCAGTTTAAGATTTCAATTGTCTATCTATTATCATCTCTTTTAGAAATATATCCAGTCCAACTCCAATTCCGTTTTTTAATTCTTTCAATGATGTCAGTAATAATTATTTGTTCTCTTACCCATATATTACATTTTCCATCTCTTCTTGTTATTTCTAACATGCACCCCTTCATACTTCTTTGAGTGGTCTGAAGTCTTTGAATTGTTCTTCTATTAAGTGTCCAAGTCTCAGATCCATAAGTAAGAAATAGTAAAATATATTTATTAAAAATCTTCTTTTTCAAATACATAGGCATATTTACTTTTAGTATTAAGTTATTTCTACCAAAAATACTCCAATCAAATTTAATTTTATGATTAATTTCATCCATTATGTTTCGATTTGTAGTAATAATCTGAACAAGGTATTTGATGATGACATTTTATTTAGGTACGTACAACAGCAGGTCACTTTCAAGTGAAGGAAAATTGTAAGTATTGGAAGAAAAACTGTCTTATATTAAATAAAGACATTATTGGATTTTATGAAGTTATAAGGAAAGGTGAAGGGATAATTACTTGAAGAAGTGGGCATGTACTTCATTACAAAGGCACAAATATTGAAATGACAAGTGAAGTAGAATTCATTATAAATAAAAAAAAGGATAAACAACATTGTGGGGATTGATGGTGTATCACACAAAGTGGCAGGATTAGTTATTCAACTTAATAGTAGATACCAAATGCAGATAACTCAGGTTTATGCCCCAGCGAGTTCTCATAGTGATGAAGTAGTAGAAGATTTCTATATATGGGTGTACAAAAAGCTTTTGATCAGACTAAGCAACATTTTAAAATTGTTATGGGAAATTTTAATGTTAGAATTGGTAAACAAACGAAAGTTGAAAGTATTGTAGGTAAATTTGGTTATGGTAATACAAATGAGAGACAACAGAGATTTGTGAAGTAAGAAAAACTTTATATTATGCATTTTTTTTTTGAGAAAAATGTTAAAAGGAAGTGGACATGGAAAAATACAAATGAAGGTACACCAGAATTGGATTATATTTTGTCTAACAGAAAATACATATTTCAAGACTGTAATGTTCTTAATACATTCAACACAGGAAGTTATCATCAATTAGTAAGATGTAAGATACATGTTGATGCAAAACTAGAAAGACAAAAATTACTAACAAAAACAATATTTACAGTTGATATTCCTAATCTTCAGAAACATTCTAATGAATTTAAATTAGAACTTGTAAATCGGTTTCAGGTATTAGTAGATTTTGAATATGATTCAGATTTGAATGAAATTAATAAGAAAATAACTGATACACTTTTAAAAACTGCAACAAAGACCTCTGGTAGAAGAAAGTCACAATTGACCAATAAAATGTCTACTGAGACTAGAGAATTAATGAAGAATAAAAGGAGTATGAAGATATATAAAAATGATGCCTTAAAAAAGATTGAAAATCTCGAATTTTGTAAATTGGTATGAAAAAAAGTTGATAATAATAAAAGAAAATATAATTGTGAATTAGCAAGGAAGGTTGTAGAAGAGATTAAAAGTCTCAAGAGTTTAAAACAACATTTTGGTATTGGTAGGAAACTTATATCTGCAATAAGAAAAAAAATGGAACTATTACTAAAAAAGAGATGACATCATGAAATCGGTAGAAGAGTTCTATCAAGAATTATATAGTAATAAGAACAAGTACCTCCTACATCTATTATATTTTCTGATTTGGCCAGAATTTTAAATGAGAAGTGAGATATGCAATTAAATCTATGAAAAAAAAATCTCCATATAATGATGGAATTATAACTGATATATTAAAAGAAGCAGGTGAAGAAATAAAAAGAATTTTAGCCAAGTTATATACCAAATGTCTAAATGCTAAAGATGTACCAATTGATTGGAAGAATGCAGTATTATTATTAATATTTAAAAAAAGGAAATAAAGAAGATATTAAAAATTACAGTCCTATTAGCCTTTTATCAGTTTTATACAGAATTTTTAGAAAAATAATTACCTCTTGTCTGCAGTGAACATTGGATTTCAATCAACCAAAAGAACAAGATGGATTTAAAAGTTGTTTTAGTACAGAGTAGATTATATCCAAGTATTGAGAGAAGTTATAGAAAGGACCAATGAACAAGGGTTGCCATTATTCTTTGGGTTTGTAGATTATGACAAGGTATTCAATTGTATAAATATTTCATTAGTGATTAAATCATTGGATCATCAAGGTATAGACCCAGAATTTTGTCATATTCTGAAGAGTATTTATAACAAATGCAACAGATGCAATTATATTACATAATGATACTAGAAAGATTAACATTGTCTTTGTTGAAGATTTCAGTCTATGAATCTATGCTATTTTTTTAAAAAAACTAAGAAATAAATAAAGAAAAGAAGATGACAATATGTATTGTGTAGATTATCCTTTCAATATTTTTGCTTTATTTACTTTATTATAAATATAAAATGGAGTGTCTAATAAATTAAAAGTTGTTACAAGGATATAGTTCTAGTATTCAAAGATGTATGCTTTTAAGTTAAAAATTACTGTTTAATTTATATAAACTTCTAGAAAGAGAGAAAGCTGAACAAAGTTAATTTTATAGTTAAAGTTTAAAAATGTTGACCGATAGTTTATGGGTGCTAAAATACAATTATTTCATTTATTTCAGAGTAATTAATAATTGGGTTAAGTTATTTTATTTGGCAGATTATTTAAAAAATATATCTCCGAAAAAGCTAATTGATTTATTAAATTAACATTAAATTGTTTAAAAAATATGTAAGTTAGTTATTAAGATAGATTTAATTTAATAAAACAGAATTTCCTGTATATGTGTATGTAAGAATTGATGTGGATGTATGTATTTTTGATACATTAGTTTTAATTGCCAAGAAATTTAATTTTGGATCATTAAATATTTAAAGATAAATATTCAATTAACTCAAACAGAAAAGGGTTAAAAAAATAAGAGTTTCTGATAAATTTTGAAAAGAAAAAAAAGATGATTTTTTTAAAAGAATAAAATATTATTTATTATTTTATTTTATTTTTATTAATTAAGAAAATAAAGTTAACCATTTCTTTTTTAGCTCATTAAGGTCACATTGACCTGAAAATATAGAACAAACTTTCATAATTCTGTTAATTAGTTCTGCATTTTAATTTACATTTTTTAAAATAGAGATCATTATTTTCAGAGGCATGGGTGTTAATTAATGATGTCTGCCAATAGAGGTATAAAAGATGAGGATTGTCAGTGTAATGGGCTGCTTCTGACTAACCACTGCTGCTACTGATATTTTCAGGTGTATTGCAATATTCTCTTCTACTTTGACTAACAGTAATAATTTTCTTTAATTATTATTTTATCTAAGTATTAATTTGCTAAAATTTTATATTAGTTAACCTAAAATGCAGTGCTAGACAACTTGATAAGGTATTCTTGTTTTAATGCTAAATTCAATTAGAATTGTTTAAACCTTTAATATCATGCTTTGAAAGAATAATTATTTTATTATGATTCAATTTTTTCAATTATAATTTTAAAAAAAATTATGAGAAAAACCAAATGATATTTTTTATATTAGTTTATAAAACTGTACTGGTCATTGCACTAATTTGCTTCTCATTATCATATTTCACCTTCAGGAGAAAGAGACTAAAATGTTAATCATAAAAAAAGACTGTTGAAAATTTGATTTTTAAGATAAACAATTGCATTAACCATTATACTTAATTACTTATACTAAAATGCTTAACATTACATAGATTTCAGTAGATATTTGAAATATTCTCAATATAAAGGTTATATTCTAAATTGTCTGAGTAGATATAGGAAAAGAAATTTATAATCTGCATCATTTTCTCAGCATTTTGCTAAAAATATTTAGAATAAAATTGAACCAAAAAATTTAATAGAAAACTCTATAGAGGCAAATGTAGTCTGAATGTATAAGAATAATTGACAGTAAGTAAATGAGTTATTATGCATTTTAAAGGAAGAAAAAAGGGAATTGTTTATTTCCAGTAGACCTGTTGACAAAATTCAATGGACAATGTTCTCAATTAATATTCTGTTATTAAATGGAGATTCTCAAACACACTAGCTTATATTTACCCATTATTTTTAAAATGATCTAGACATTTACTTATTTTAAAGAAAAACTTTTGTTAAATGTTCTTGTTATTTATTGGTTTTTTTATTAAGTCATATTTACTCACATTTTCTTATGAAAGAAAATATATGTGATAATTTACAGATGCATCATTCTACAGATAATTCACCAAGAAATATGTCACACCCTTGACAATCTGCTCACTTTGAAAAAAATTCTGGTAAAAAACTAAGATGCTTTTTTAAAAAAATCATAATATATATATATATATATTGTACCATTTATTTATATATAAAGTACAAATTACTTTTTGATATTAGGTATTATAAAAAAAAAAAAGAAAGCGAACACGATCTTTATTTTTTTTGTAGCATAATGTTTTAAAGAAAAAAAAAAAACGTACAGTGAAAGTTTAATTTTTCTTTTTTTTTAGAAATAAGTTAACTAAAATAAATTCCATGTTGGAAAAGTGCATATTGAATCATTGATTCAAATAGTGAAAGGAAATTTCAAAAGGCGAAAGATTGCTATCAGAAACAACTTTCTGATAGTAATTAAAAATGGCAGAAATTCTTAGCGGAAAAACAGACTTTGTAATAAGAAAAGGAGAAGAATGTAGAAGTTTATAAAGTAGAACAAAGAAAAAAAAAAGAACGTGCGCAGAGCTTCTAAAAAGAATCTAGGAGTATAAAAGGAGCCGACAGATTTGAAAAGGGGTCTTTTTTATCTTATTGTTCCAATAGTGCTGAGCAATTGGAAGTGCTTCATATTCTTTTAATAAAATGTGTTCACTTAGATACAAACTGAAATCGCTCGCCATGAGTGAGTAGAACGATATCGTTTGCCGACACTTCCTCTCGGAAAAAGTCACCTAGATCGTCATCTGGCTACCTAAATTAGATCGGAGATTCGGAAATAAAACTAAAAGAAAAACAACTACTGTGGACTACTCACTAACTGAATTGTACGTCGGGAAGATCGATGACCTACTTAATGTTAACTTACCGGTAAGTAAATGTACATAAATTTTTTTTACATAAAGCTTTATGAATAGTGAATTGAATGGAAATGTTATCCCATAAATTTTTCTTGGATCAGAAGATTTGCAAACTGAGAAATGAACCAAACTGTTACTACGGAAAATCAGACTAAATAATTAATACTCCAATATTTGAATCAAATTATTGAATTCATATGCACAATCTTTTCCAACATTGTAATTTTGTCTTAATCATAAATATTGAATGCTTGACGAGTTAGAATAAATCTTTATTATTAACTTCACTTTCATTGTACATGTATAAAATTAATGCTATTCTATTTAAGTTTTACCTTTAGTTATTTAACTTAGATCGTATAATTATTACCTTACGGGCTACAATATTTGACGCAGTCTCAGTGGGTCTAACGACTCTGGTGCCCTCAAGTAGAAATTAAAAACTGGTTCTGCTTACGATTGTACTCGGTAATAATTCTAGGCTGAAATTGATCAGGAAAAATAGCTGTGTTGAGAATTGAAATACAACTTTCTTTTTTCTTTTGATACAGCTTGATCAACTCACGCTCAAATATAAATTTGAGGCGTATAACGGCCTAGTAATACCAAAAACGTTACAATGGCGACCCAACTCGAGGCTTACGAAAAGAAAAAAAAAAAACATGACCTGAGAAAATTTAAAAACGGCATAAAATTGAGAATTTAATGTCTGTAGCCGGAAAATAAATATGACCACAAATAGTGCGCAAGTCTAAAAAGTTATTGCGTACGATTACAAAAGTTTTTTTTTTAGAGTAGGATTTTAAATAAGGACTATATTGAAAGAAAATAATAGCTTATAAATTATTAAATAATAAATAAAACCGATCAAAGGTAAGAAATGACGGTAAAGGTAGAGGGGGACGGGAGATTATAGGGTGATAAAAGAGAGGGGTGTCGGTGAACGAATTTATTAGCAAAGCAAAATAAAATATTATATTTATATCGTAAAAATTGATAGCATTAAGATTTTGTTTACTGTAGCAAAAATAAGCAACACGGCCATATATGAAATTGAGAAGTAATAAAAATACACAAAATATGGCAGAAGGTGCGGAAGAATTAAAAGAGGGCTCGGAACCCTTAATAAAAAAACTATTATACGAATGCATGACAGAATTCAAAGAAGAAATAAAAAAAGAAATGACAGAGATGGTCAGAGGATTAAAAGAAGAAATAAAAGAACCAGTAAAAAAAAAGGAAAAGAAATAAAGTGATCAGTAGAACAACAGAAGAAAAGAGGATAGATAATCTTATTTGTGAATGGGATGGCGAATCGATTAAGTACACATCTCAAGAATGCCCAAAGGTTGTTTTGCAAATAAACGATGTCAAAGTAGAGACATTGTGGGATTCTGGCAGCCAGATATCGGTGATGTCAGAAACAACGTATGAGCGCATGCGGAGCCAACCCATAGAGATACCAACTCTACCAGTGAAAAGCACGCTAATAACATTAGCAAATAACAAAAAGGCACAATTGGGATCAAAACAGGTTTGGGTGCAAATTAAGATAGGGGATAAAATTATGCCCCACACGCTATTAATTCTAAAAGGGTTGGTACATGAAGCCATATTGGGGTCAGATTTTATGCACAAAACTGGGTGTGTGATCAATTATAAAGATGAAAAGATTATCTGTGATGGGGAAAAAGTGGAGTTTGGGTCGCGAATGAGAATGAACCATCAAAACGTATGTAATATGGAGGTTGAGACAGAACAGCCTTCAATAGAGGCACGGATTGATGAAGTAATAAAGGGAGTGAAGGAAGGATGGAAAGAGGACCTAAAAGAAATCTTAAATGAATATAAATCGAATTTTTCAGATAAACCCGGGGTTATTAAAGGGTATGAGCACAGGATCAAGATCGCTGACAGTACACCATACCAGGCAAGATCATACCCAGTGCCACACCACTATAGAGCTGAGGTAGAGAGAGAATTAGCTAAAATGGAGGAGTGGGATATTATCACTAAGGGTTCGTCAGCATATAATAACCGATTGGTGGTTGTAAAAAAAAAAGATGGAACCATACGACTGTGTTTGGATGCCAGGCAATTGAACAAGATTACATGGCCAGATCAAAATGTTCCACCTCCAATAAATGAGTTGGTAAATAAATTCTGGGGGAAAGATATTTTCCACGTTAGATCTGACTGCCAGCTATTGGCAGATCAGGTTACACCCTGCTGACCGGAAGTACACAGCATTTCGATATAATGGTATATCGTACCAATTTAACAGAATGCCTTTTGGTCTGAAGAATAGTGGAGCAGGCCTGCTAAAATGTCTTGATCGTGTGCTGTGCCTGGAAATAAAAAAGTTAATCACTGTTTACATGGATGATGTGATTATTGCATCCAATAACGCCCAGGAACACTTACAACACCTCAAGTTGTTTCTACAAGAGTGCAATATGAAGGATATTCGCATTAATCTGCAAAAAAACTGTTTAGCAGCGGAAGAAGTGAATTTCTTAGGGCACTTAATTAATGCCAATGGGATTAGACCCCACCCGGACAAAATCCAGGCAATACGAGTTTTCCCAGCCCCTCGAACACCAAAACAGGTGAGATCATTTTTGGGGATGTGTAATTTCTACAATAAATTTTACAAAAACTTTGCTTCAGACATGGAGCCTCTGCTGCAATTATTACGTAAGGGAATGTCATGGAAATGGACGGAAGAGCATGAGACCAATTTTAGGGTTATTAAAGAGAAATTCCTTAGTCAAGTGATGCTGGTTTACCCTGACTTAAGGAAACCGTTTATTGTTCAGGTAGATAGTAGTGGGTATGGATTAGGTGCTGCTCTTATGCAAGCTCAAGAGGATGGTACCTGGGGTGTAATTTATTTTGTCAGCAGACCACTGAGAGGTGCAGAGATTAATTACTGTGTAACAGAGAAAGAGGCCTTGGCTGTGGTGTGGGCATTTCAGAAGTTCCGCCAATTCTTGATAGGATCGGAAACGATTGTTAGGACAGATCATAAGAGCCTAGAGTTCTTAAATC
Source organism: Epiperipatus broadwayi (assembly GCA_028023455.1). Lineage (NCBI taxonomy): Eukaryota > Metazoa > Onychophora > Udeonychophora > Euonychophora > Peripatidae > Epiperipatus > Epiperipatus broadwayi. Next base: position 205,887 of record JAQFVV010006800.1, on the reverse strand, counting down.
ACAGTTATTTAACAAATAGTAGGCTAATCCGATGGAGCCTTTTTCTCCAGGAGTTCAATTATCTCATCCAGTATTGTAAGTGCACTGAAAATGTGGTAGCCGACACATTGAGCCGGAATATTGTTCCTGATACCCAGGACCATTTGCAGATGGAAGATATCTGTTTGGCAAGTGTAGAAGTAGAAACAGACGCTGTAGTAGAAGAAGGATTGAGACACTTAGGAAAGGTACAATGGCAAAGCCCGACCTACAAGAAAATTATTGATCAACTAGAAGACAAAGATGAAGCGAGAGAGACAGCAGATGCTAACACTGATGAGAGATACCACCTGAAAGAAGGGATCCTATGGTATATCACCAATCCTCAAAAGGATCAATGGAAAATGATCATACCAGAAAGTTTACAGGAAGGACTTATTGACTACACACATCATTTGTATGGGCACTATGGTGTAAATAAAGTGGAAGCCTTATTGAGGACATGGTTCCACTGGCTGAATATGAGAGCACAGGTCACCAGGATAGTAAGCTCATGTGAAATGTGTCAGAAAACAAAACCAGCAAACAAGTCGTATCAAGGTCCATTGAATTCTATCATCCCTAAAGAACCCAATGACCTGGTGGCTATTGATTTCTATGGACCATTGCCGGCTTTTGGGAAAATGAAATATCTACTAGTAGTATATGACCTTTTTTTAAAATGGGTGTCAGCATATCCGGTGACCCAAGCCAATACCAAGAATGCCATACGAGCCCTTGAGGTACGATATTTTAAAAGGGTAGGCAAACCAAAAGCTATTTTGTTGGACCACGGTACGCTGTTCACATCTTATGATTAGCAACAGTGGATAGAGAGGATGGAGGTAAAACACATATTGTCATCCATACGAAATCCACCATCAAACCCTTGTGAGCGGGTGATGAGAGAGTTAGGACACCTCTTCAGGGTATATACTGCATCCAACCATAGAGGATGGGTGAAACAACTCCCAAGGGTGTTAAATTTCATAAATTGGTCTCATAATGAATCTACCGGATTTGCACCTGTAAGACTTCACTTCGGACAAGCAATACCTAGGTTGTACCAATCCAAGTTACCCGCTGGTCCAGAAAACATTGATAAAGGGAGAGATCATGAAGAAGCAAGAAAAAAATTGGAACACTGTGCCAAGCTCCGAACCCAGCGGAAAGGAGGCCTGACTGATAAGTTTAAAACAGGGGATACAGTATGGGTAAAAACGAACCCTGTGAGTCAAACTGGGAAGCATATTTTTAAGAAGTTCCAAAATTTGTATGAGGAACCTTACCAAATCAGCCGACAGGATGGTCCAAATGCTTTCACTTTAAAGAATGGTGAAGGAGAAAGGGGTACCTATAACGCTAGGTCACTGAAACCATATAAGACTAGGATGTGGGTTAGAAGTACTCCATAAAGACTTATTAAGAATAAAATTAGTTCAAGGCCATATTTTATTCTCATTCCCCTGCCCCGGTGGTATTGTACCATTTATTTATATATAAAGTACAAATTACTTTTTGATATTAGGTATTATAAAAAAAAAAGAAAGCGAACACGATCTTTATTTTTTTTGTAGCATAATGTTTTAAAGAAAAAAAAAACGTACAGTGAAAGTTTAATTTTTCTTTTTTTTTAGAAATAAGTTAACTAAAATAAATTCCATGTTGGAAAAGTGCATATTGAAAGGAAATTTCAAAAGGCGAAAGATTGCTATCAGAAACAACTTTCTGATAGTAATTAAAAATGGCAGAAATTCTTAGCGGAAAAACAGACTTTGTAATAAGAAAAGGAGAAGAATGTAGAAGTTTATAAAGTAGAACAAAGAAAAAAAAAGAACGTGCGCAGAGCTTCTAAAAAGAATCTAGGAGTATAAAAGGAGCCGACAGATTTGAAAAGGGGTCTTTTTTATCTTATTGTTCCAATAGTGCTGAGCAATTGGAAGTGCTTCATATTCTTTTAATAAAATGTGTTCACTTAGATACAAACTGAAATCGCTCGCCATGAGTGAGTAGAACGATATCGTTTGCCGACACTTTCTCTCAGAAAAACTCACCTAGATCGTCATCTGGCTACCTAAATTAGATCGGAGATTCGGAAATAAAACTAAAAGAAAAACAACTACTGTGGACTACTCACTAACTGAATTGTACGTCGGGAAGATCGATGACCTACTTAATGTTAACTTACCGGTAAGTAAATGTACATAAATTTTTTTTACATAAAGCTTTATGAATAGTGAATTGAATGGAAATGTTATCCCATAAATTTTTCTTGGATCAGAAGATTTGCGAACTGAGAAATGAACCAAACTGTTACTACGGAAAATCAGACTAAATAATTAATACTCCAATATTTGAATCAAATTATTGAATTCATATGCACAATCTTTTCCAACGTTGTAATTTTGTCTTAATCATAAATATTGAATGCTTGATGAGTTAGAATAAATCTTTATTATTAACTTCACTTTCATTGTACGTGTATAAAATTAATGCTATTCTATTTAAGTTTTACCTTTAGTTATTTAACTTAGATCGTATAATTATTACCTTACGGGCTACAATATTTGATGCAGTCTCAGTGGGTCTAATGACTCTGGCACCCTCAAGTAGAAATTAAAAACTGGTTCTGCTTACGATTGTACTCGGTAATAATTCTAGGCCGAAGTTGATCAGGAAAAATAGCTGTGTTGAGAATTGAAATACAACTTTCTTTTTTCTTTTGATACAGCTTGATCAACTCATGCTCAAATATAAATTTGAGGCATATAAGGGCCTAGTAATACGAAAAACGTTACAATATATATATATTTTATATATTGCTATTACTATGTCAATATATTTTTTTATGTTTTTTTAAAAGGTTTATAATATAACATGTTGGTATTCCTACAATATGGAAAGATACATTTTATATGTTTTATATTCATTGGTTTAAGATAAGTTTTATAATACTTTTTGGTCAAAGTAAAGATACTTATCTCTTACATTTGTTTTAACAGCATTCATGATTGTTTTATTTATTTATAGATAAACAGCTGATATATGTTTATCAAAAGTTTACCACAGTTTATAATTATTATGAAATAATAATTTCATGGTTAAGTTTTAATATAACTAAGCATTTATTAGTCATGTATTTATTAATATTTACCTTTGCTATTATGTCCACTTTTTCTTTAAATTTTTTTTATACTGTTCATTGCATGTGTGTGTATTCCTTATTCAGTGCAGAATTCTTATTGTGCTGTTTTAAAACATTTTACAGTTGTTTGACTAATGGTAAGCTTGTTGGTTTCAGACATTGTTTAATTTATGTAATTATTTGTGTGAATATCATTTATCTAGTTTATGAGAGATAATTTTATTATCATGCCATTGCTTAGTATAGGATTTATGCTTACTTACTTTTAATAAATCAGGAAAACATTAGACTTTATTAAATGTTGCTTTATTTATTGTGCTTGGTGGGATGAAATGCACTCTACCCATTGTTTCACATTTGTATTCCATGAGAGGATAGTATTTTATTTCCTAAGATTATTTTCATGTCATGCTAAGGTAGCTAGGTCCCACAAGAGGATCATTTCATGGTATGTATTCCATTATTCCCTATATGTTGAGACCTTCTCCACACGTATTTTTGCCTTAGATAAAGGTGTTGGAATCTACCATGCTATTTTATTCATGTAGTTTTGCTCTGAGGCGCCTGTCTTTATTAATGTATCCCTCATGATGTTAATTATATTCCACCATGGAAGATGAAGTTGTTTCTGTATTTAAGAATGATATGGCATGATAAGATAGATGTTGAAGTATTTAATTCTTCAAAGGGGCACTTTGTTATTTGTAGTACTTTTGTTAAGTGAAACAATATCTGTATTGTGCTTCTGAGCCTTGATAGCAGTAAACAAACAATGTATTAGAAATTTAAATGCTTATTTTGTGGCATAGCATAATAAGAAGTACACACACACTATGCCATTTTGTCACTATCTGGGAATAATTCACTGATGGATTAGTAAAATATTATAAGATTAAATATTTTTTTATTATATGGACATAGATAAAATATATAATATGTGTGTACATGGTTTCTGATAAATGTTGCCATATATTTTAATTATTAAAAAATAGTGTTAGACAATAACTATCTTATTTGTCTTGATATGATAATTGTCCTTATCATATAAGTTTACTAGTCTGAACTCAGTCATAAATTAGTTCAGATTAAAGTTATTTTAAGCTTTAATGTGTTTTAATATTGTTGATTAAGGTATTATGAGTTGTTACCTGACAAAATGGTATATTTTGGGGATTATATTGCTTGACTTATAGTTTAAGATATTTTTTAAAATCCTTATTAAAAGGGCTGATTTAGCTTCAAATAGATTAAAAACATATTACCTAAATATTGAAGCAATTTACCTTAATTGAATGTATTATTAATAACTCATCCAAAATGTGAAAAAAACTATAACAGATAGTTTGCTAGTGTTAGGTGATTATGTATAATTTATTTGGGGCATTGTACTAAAGAAAGAACAGCACCTGTGTTTTGACAAATAACTTTTGTAATAATGGTGTAAATAAACTTTGTGTTTATATTGTAATGGGCACATATGCCATTACATTATTTATTTTAAAAATTGAGACATTGAAAAGTTCGCATTTAAAACTTTTTTTTTTTTTTAAGATATAAAAATTGAAAATTAATTCTATCTTAAATTCGTATATATATATAAAATCACACAGATGAAAAAAAAATTATTAAAAGAAAACTTTATTAAGGAAGAAAAAAGATATTTTAAAACTAAATTTTCAGAAAAAAGAACTTAAAAGATTAATTAAAGATAAAAATATATCTTCAAGAATGTATATAAATTAATTAATGCTATTGTAAAATGGAAATGATTGCTTTAATTAGTTAAATGTAAGCTAGCCTTTGGGCATTGCACAAATGTATAAGCAATGGTCATATAGGAGAAAAACAATAGAAACTAATAGCCAATAAAAAGAAGTCCCTCAGGAATCAGACCTCAATGAAAGGGTCATCATCATCATCATGTAATGTTGAGTTAATCCACAAAATTAACATAAAAATCAAAAGTTTGGAAATAAATTTTAGTGAAGGAGAATTAAGAGAAGACAGAGATGTGTTAAGTCAGAGAGTTGGAGGTGAAGGGATTAAAAGACACTTTCAATTCCTTCAGTTGTTATAAAAAAAATGAAACATCGTTTTCCCCATATTGTGGACTATAGGACATCTGGGCCCGGAAATAAAATACCAGCTACCATAAAGGACCAATGACTAACTGGATACCAATATCTTTAGGACAGTGTGGGAATTCACATTCAAAATTACTAACAACTACAAATATGGACCTTTTAAAATCATAAGAACTTCAGATAATTCATGAACATTAAATATAAAACTTTCCTAGTATTTAAATGATAGCAATAGTATTGCCAATCTGACCAAACTAAATTATTTAATAATTATTTTTATGGAATGTATTATTAGTTTGTTAAATCATTTCCATTAATTTATTTTCTGTTCTTTTAAGTTTTGTTATGATTTTTTTTTTTATTAAAACAACTTGTAATAATGCAAAATTTATGTTGGGTGTGAATGTCTGCATACATTTGTAAAATTATATATGTTAGTTTAAGGGAGGGAAATCTTAGGTTATTTGTTTCGTAGTTAAATTGGGTCAATGGATTGGATGTATTGGTATAATTAGTAGATGTAGTATGAGATTCGCTACTTGCAGGATTGTATCATATGCCACACACCTCCTTTTGCCTATGGAATGGGATCGTAAGTTGGCAAAAAGGACCGCAGTCCCTTTCTATGGAGTTTTTTTATTATTGTTCTTCTTGCCATGCCAGATGTAGCATTCCTGTCTGGATAAGAGTCAATGTCTTCTAACCATGCTGTTCAGATGTACATTCCTGACAGTATGGTATTTTGTGCTGTCATATTCATACTGCATTGAATGCATCGATATATCAGATGGATTGATGTTGGTTTGGCTGCGAACCTTTGACCTAAGGTTAAATTAGGGATAGAAGATTTTTTTTACCAAATGCAATCTATGTAATCTATTCATACTCAATATGTAATAAAATATTAAATTCATCTATGCGAACTTAGAAAATAAAAGTTTAAACGTAAATTAAATTCTAAAAATAAAGTTAAAATGTGAGTTAAATTTTAAAGTAAAGATCTGATGTTTTATAAAAGAAAAATTTTAAAGTAAAAGTGATTCTAAAATGATTCAAAATTTACATGTGCATAAATAAATGTTTGTGTGTTAATTACTGGCAGTGGCTTCTTTTATCTTTTGTTTTTAATTGAAATATTATTAGATAAGAATTTATACAAATAAAATATAAATCTCTGCTACTCTGCTGAGCTAATGACTTGGGCTAATGGTTGGAATAAAATATATATAATTTTTTTTTCTTAACTTACGTATCTGCCTACTATATAAATTTTCTAGGTTCTAAGTAGCCTAGTGGCACTCTGTCGGCAGATACGGTAAGTCTCACCTTCTTTTGGACTGTTATAATATATATATATTAATAAATGTATTTATTGTTATTTAAATCTAGTCTTTGTTTTTCTATATGATTTTTTGTGTCCTGAATTCTTAATTATGTAATAGAAATCTTAGTAAATCAGATGATCAATTCTCATACATATCCTAAATCCGAATATTAAAAATGAAAATACTGCATAAATGTTTTAATTCTAAAGGGGAATTGTAGTTAAAATAACTGAATATTTATTTAATTTTTTTTTGGATTATTTAATCCATTTTCAGACTGCACATTATTTTATTTATCTTATCAATAAAAGTTCAATAATTAAACTTAATTATTTTAATTGTGTTGTTGATGGGTAGTAGAAATATATAAAAATACCCTTTCTGTCTATTATTTGAGTGTCATCCTGAGTAAAAGACTATGATTTTCTAAGTTTTATATATTTTTATTTAATTGTTAAACAGATTAAACTCTTCTTTATGTAATTAATTATTATTATTATTATTATTATTATTATTATTATTATTATTATTATTATTATTATTATTATTATTATTATTATTATTATTATTATTATTATTATTATTACATTCAAATGCTATAAAAATAAATGTTTATTTATATTATTATTATTATTATTATTATTATTATTATTATTATTATTATTATTATTATTATTATTATTATTATTATTATTATTATTATTATTATTATTATTATTATTATTATTATTATTATTATTATTATTATTATTATTATTATTATTATTATTATTATTATTATTATTATTATTATTATTATTATTATTATTATTATTATTATTATTACTATTACTAGAATACATTACCTTATAAGAAAAATGTATATCTTCTATAGTCTACTAGCATGACATTCATTTTGTTTAGCAACATAATACAATGGTATATTTTCTGAAGTTATAAGAAAAACCCTGATATCATTATTTATTATTTCATTGATTACTAATTCATTTTTTAATATCAAAATTATGGTGGTTGCATAAGAAATACATTATTGTTTAGTGTACTATTAGAAAGGTACATTCCATGTCACTCTACATAAGTAGAATAGAGCAGATCATGTCAATAAAACAATTATTTGGTGATAGATAACTACTCCATAAGATTGAAAGAAAATACATAAACATTCTATTAGATATTATATTGAATGTAAAATATTTATGTTTTGCTCAGAAAATGCATTTTGTTAGAGCGAATATATATATTCCAAAAGTGTTGCATAGGAATGAGTGAAGTTTTTCCTCTTCCTAGTTTATATATTTATTTTATAGTAATGCATTTATTATTGTTTTGAAATTTCCTTATATTTTAATGCATATCTCTGTAATAAATGTTAAGATAACTAACTGCCCACTGAGCTTAACCTTAATATTAGTATTAATATTAGAAGTCTCAGCATTACATTATTATTTTTCTCCATTTTATTTAAATTAGAATATATATATATATATATATATATATATCTATATTTAATATTATATATATATATATATATATATATATATATATATATATATATATATATATATATAATATTTTGGAGAGTTGACTAAGCAGACAAAACTGTATACATTTTCATTCTTGGTTCAAGTTTTTTACATTATTATATGGTTAACAGATTCAGACAAAGCAAATATTCAATGCGCATTGCCTCATTAAAATTTGTACTATGTTGTATTCATAAGGCAGAACAATGAAATACTCATTTTCATTCTCTTGTAAAGAAATGACCTGACCATTACTATTTAATATTCAAATATATAGAATAAAATAATATGCAATATTTTTGAGATAAATATACTATTATGTTAAATGTAAAATCTTCGAAATAAACATATGCATCCATTTGAGTCCATGGCATGAGTTATTATATAGATGATAGATTTAAACCATGACAACTGGAGAGTTTGACTCTTACATATATTATGTACATTGTTATTTAAAAATAACATCTTTGAAATGCTATATCGTTAAAGTGAGTACATAATTACCCTCTAGTATGAATGTAACATAGGGGCAATTTGACTGAGGCTAAGTAAACATCTCCATAGATTGAATATTCATTCTCCTAATTAATGTCTAAGATCTACCATTCATATTGTTGGCATTCAAAAGTTTATCACTTCAAAATATTATATATGCATGTGGGCATACAAGCATGTACATGCATACATTATGCATAGGTTTTTACTTCAACTGTGTGTGTTTTTGCTTATTATCAATAGAACTAATGTTTCAGCAGAATTTGGTTTGCCCTTCACTGGCTAATTAAGGTGGTCTAATAGTTATTGATAAGAAAAAAAAATATTACACTTCATCTCTTATGCTTTGCAACTGTTGATTATTTATCAGAAACAAAAGTCAAAAATTAGATTAAATAATAAATAATTGTTAGATTATTTTTGTTTTTAATTTTTAATTTTTATTATATCGGTGAAAGGTTGTTATTTCTATGTTAATAATCATGATAAATCAACAAAACTTTCATTCATATAAGAAGTTAATATCAATTTAAAACAAAAATCATCCTAAATTATACTAAATTTTAATTTAGTTTCTAAATTTTATTTTGGATAGAATAACCAACAGCTGAATGATGTAATATCAGGTCTATAATATATTTTATATTATAGTGTTTCTGATACCATTTTTTTTAAAAAAAATTATCACAGTGGATAATTCAATTTCATCTTCAAATTATATTTAGTGATTAAACTAATTATATTCTAATTATATATTTTTTTCATTATCCATATTTTTTTAGTCATTGATAACCTGATTTCTCTACAATCATTAGATTATATTTAATTCCAAAAACAACAAACATGAATCAAAAATGTTTGATTTGTCATATTCAAGCAATTTATAAATATTAATTTGCTTCAGTTTTTCAGATTACCATATTCTGTTAGTTTTTTTATTACTAAAATTAACAACTTTTATAGGTATTAGGTTGATTCCAAAAGAATATTTAATAAGGTATGTTGTATATGCTTATTTAAAATGTTTCATAAGTTCTGTCTCACCATTTGTAACTTGGTTTTATTTCTGAATTTTTTTTTGCAGCTGGCGTATCTGTTTTAAAATATAGATACACCCTTATACTTCCTTTGATTTTAGAAGATGCATTACTCAGGATTTTGGGATATATATATATATAGTATTTAGTCCTATATAAATCTATTAATAAAAAAAAACTAATTTCCAGAAAAGTATTTTAGTTTTACTTTGATTAATTATTTAATGTAAATAGTTTTAGCAATAATTACTTTATAGCTTTTGTCGATTTTTTTTTCATTCTGAAAATTTTTTAATCTAACATATTATCATCATTTTCAACTATTATCAATCCACATCTAAATAAAAATCTTTGAAAGTATAATATAGATTCTCCAATCCATAACTTCTTTTTTTTTATCATACCAACAAACTTTCTGTTAATTAAATGAAGACCCTTTGATTGCACTTTGAGATCATAAAGGAAGAAATAAGTGAACATTTCTAATATCCACTTTATATAGTCTAATCATTGCAGTTGTTATTACTATATAATAAGTAAACTTAGATGGGCTTCTTATCAATATGCATCAGTGAATGTGCTGAGTTTATTAATTTTTACCTTGTGTATAAGATCAAAAACCACTATTGTATTTCTTTTCAGTTGAGTTCTTAATGAATTATTGGTTTAGTTTGTAATCTTCCTTGCAAACCCTAAATATTTTGGCATTCTATTGTTTTAAAAACATATAAAGAAACTCATTATTTAAATAATCCTATAATAAATTTAGTATTTTTATGTTAACGAATTTGTATTTAATTATTAAAATAAATATTATTAACTCAAATTTAATAGCATTACTTTTATTGTATAGTCCTTTGATGCTTATTTACTATTTGATAAATTAATTTTTGCCAACAAATTATATATCTGAGGAATTTTCTAATGATGACTTAAATCTAATCTCTCATAAATTTCCTATTATAATGAAATAAGATAGTCCAGTCTTTAAGACCGCATGGGTAGTTTTTTCTGCTGTCAAACGTTTTCTTTTAAAAATCTTTTCTAAACGTATATTACTTTAGAAAAACAGATCTCTTTAAACAGCTTGATTTTAGGTCTGTAAGTAGGTATTCTATTCATTTAAATTAACTAAACTCTTGGCTGCCACCTAACTTAAAGTTATTTTTACAATCTTGGTTCAAATTCGTGTTTAATTTATTTATTACAATTTTTAAAAAAAGTTGCTTTATTTTTGTATTCAGATTTGAATTTGATATTAACTCTATTTATATATTCTGCAATAATTTAACCATGATAAATCGTATCTGTCTGAGCATATCATAATTTTCCCAATTGTGATTATCAGTTTTTGTTTGTCAAAGAATAAACTTGAAATTATTATTAATTAAATTCATAGCAAATTATCAAAATTATACTGTAATTGTTTTATGTACAAACTCAAAAAATATATGGACTCTAATGTGATTCTTTATATGATAGCAGAAATACATGTATTAAAACAAAAACATTTTTTATATTATATTTAATAGCTAATTATCTCTACATAAATATAATGTATTTATATATGTTGTGACTAAGTGTTTTCACATTTAGTCCCATTGCTTAATCTCAAGATAACAAACTCCTGTGTTTGTTTGATTTAAAAAAATAGTTAACTAATGAGTAAAGCATAAAATAAACAATAGTTCTGTTGCATATAACCCCTTTTAGTACAGTTTGTATGAAAAATAGTCATGTTTCTCATAATTGTCATAAGCATAACAGCTTATATTGCTTTTAATAATTTTATTTATTAATAAAACAATAGGATTATAGCACAATATGTGCCAGAAAATAATATTTTAATAGTGTAGTAAATTAGTTATAAGACCAAAGAGAGTAGAGAATGTAAAATTAATTTGCAAATTTTTAAAATAGTAAGAACAAAAGTTAAGATATTAGCATATTATAAGTCAGCTTTAAAGTCTGTAAAGTAATTTTAATATTAAATATCTTTAAATATTTTTATTTAACTATTATTATGAGCTACAATTAGTTATTTAAAAAGTAATTAGTAGATTAACTTAAAATTTAAAATGTTATTCCCTTGTCATGTGTGGAAGTGTATGTGCTTGAATGTAGGAAAATTATATTTTATCATTGCTAAAATATCTTATTTTGAGTTATTTAAACTCATTAAAAAATTATAAACAGATGATTATAATATAGTTAAAGTAATTTAGTGAATGAAGTATTTATTAATTCAAAAATTCTAGGGTAGTTGAGTCAATAAATTATATGATTTTTTTATTGTTGTACAATGTATTTCTTTATAAGAAAACTTTGTTAATTTTTCTTCCAAGTTGAGTTCATTAAATCACATGTCTTTTTTTTAATATCTAGCCTAAAATAATATCATTGATTGATTAACATATTTTTTTTGTTCATTCTTTTTTTCTTTTAGCTTGAATCTGGACACAAGATAATGTTTTAAATTTTTATAACTATTTTTTTTCCTAAAAGTATTTAATATAAAAATAATATAACCAGACAACAATGAATGTTGGCTAAATTACAAGTAGTTCCCCATTCTTTTGATAACTGAATTACAATTAATCTTTCTTAATTATTGTAACAATGCTTCAAAGGAATTTTATTATTATTATTAATTATTTCAATGAGATTAACTATGGAAGACTTTATAACCAAAAGTTATGCAGAAAAATTTTCCAGTTCTTACTTGCTTAGCTATTTTGTAAATGGGATAAACTTTAAAAGAAGAAAATTAAAATGCACAGATTATTTAAGCTACATATTTAAAGTTTAAAAATGCATTGTGATAATATGCTCATTTAATGTCTAAAATTATTAAGTGCCATTGGAACTGTTCGAATAGCTCTTAAAAATGTTTAAATAACTAATCTGCTTTAAAATAGTTCTTTATATATGAAAGAAAACACGTAAAAAAATGATTTTAAATGTTTTGCTATGCTGTTTAATTCAAATTTTTAAGAAAGCAAAATTAGTTTCTATTCAAAGAAACAAATAATATTAATTTATCAACCTATAATATGAAGTTAATAGAGATATTTCTAAAGACATTTATATATGCTGAAATATTTTCTACTGACAAATGCTTTATAAATCATATTATGCAAATGTATTAATTAATAACCTGGAAATGCCTTATTATTTTCTACAAATAAGTTCATAAGAGCTTAAAATGTGTTCTTTAAAAAAAGTTAAAATGAAGCTATATTATTAGTTAAATAAACTGCAGGATCCTGAAATTGTCTATCAGCTGAAATAATTATTGTATTACAACATTGTAATTTCCCATCACGACTCATTATTCTATGTTTTCATTTATCTTATTGCTTATATTTAGATGTGCTTATATTTTAGAACTATATTACATAGGAACTGTTGTATATGTTTTGTTTTGGAAATTTTTTGCCTTGTATGAAATAATAGTTTTGATTAGAAGCTTCACAGTAAAGAATTAATATTATATGCACTTAACAGATGGCTCAGTGCAAAAAATGCTCACTTATGTACTAAGGTTTTTTTTATTGGTAAAAATATATTTTATGCAATATTTTCTTTGATATTTTGTTATATTTAATGTAATACTATTCATTATTACAAATCTGCTAGGTATTTAATTCATGTAATTTTAAATTTAATGGGTTTATCATAATGTGCAGAATATCTGCATATTAACAGGTAATACTTATTATATGTTTAGTATGTGCTTAACAAGGTGAATTATACGTTATTTAATTTGAGTCAGTGGAGATGTTATCTCTCACTATAATTATTTTTAATGTATGATAGTTTACTCACTTATATGCTAAACAGCCCAAGTAATTAATTGTTAGAAGTTTTTCATTTGTAATTTTGCATAGATGCAATAGTAATTATAACCGCTAATATTTTTATGCATTGAGAATTATTATTCTCACACCTTATTGACATTATTATTTATGTTCACTTGTTATAATAATTTTGATATTTGATATTTCATACATGTGTGTATTGGAATTTTGTGCCAAAAATTTCATATGCTATTAATTTTTTTTTATTAATAATTTTATTTTTATAGTCTTTTGACTTAAAAATTCCACTTGATGGTTCAGACATTGCTTATTATTAGTATGATTAAAATTTTAAATATGACTTTAGTTAGTTATAGTGATGTTTGTATCTTATAATTGTTAGTTATAGTATTGTTTATATTCATTATTGTGCTTGATGAAGTGGATAAGTTCCCCATATTTATTATATTCTGTTCCATGAAGTGGTAGTGCTTATTTCCAGTGATTATTATCACATCTTTATAAGGTACCTAGATCCCCAGAAAGGATTCTATATTTCTTGATGTGTCTTTCCATGTTTTCCTGATGTGCTGTGACAAAAGTTTAAGCATCTCTTTTGTCTCAGAAGTGGTGTTTGGAAGCCACCATTCTTATGATGTATTTATTGATTTATGATAGTTTGATCTGTGGAACCTGGGTTTGGCCTATCACTCATGATGTATTTAAAGCTAGTTTTCCACAATATTAGATGAGGTTGTATTGTATTTTAGATATGTGTTGACAAGATAAGTTACTTTGAAGGATTTAGTTTCTTTAGGTTGCACTCAATTGTTTTAGTGCTTAAGGGTGTAATAATGTCTTTGTTGTGCTATTATGATACTATAATCAATCACAAGCCAACAATCAACAGTTAGTAATTTTAAATGTTTAACTTATAAGCATATGGCCAATAAGCACAATCCACACATGCTATGTAATTGCTGTATTCACCTGGAATTTTAACCGATGAATGTGTATGTCATTTACTTTTAACATTTGCATAATTTATATTATGTGGACAGTAATCTTTTAAATTTTTATGTATGCAAAAGACTTCTGATGAGTGGCCATACATTTCATTCCATTCATTCATTTAGGTGTTCATTGGTTCAAAAGCCTAAACAATAAAGATATTTAGTTGTAGTTTGAGATTTATTTTAGATATATCAGATATTTGCCAAATTTATTTAGCTGATAATGTCAGATATTAACAGATCAGTCCATTAATCATGGTTACCAATTTTGATAATGTTTTATTTTAGAATAAATAAATGAAGATAAATATATATGTTGTTGAGCTAATGATTAATACTATGTAAAGCATATAAACTTATAATGCCCAAAATTATTTAAGGCAGGGATGATCAATTGTTTTCCCTCAGGGGCTGCAGAGGCTGGTGGAGGGCTGCATTAGGGACCACTTTGTGGAAGTGAAGGTTAGCAGAGAGCCACACCTTTTTTCATAACACAATAAACACATTGCTTTATTCCCTGTATTACCAAAGAGATATTTGTTTGTCCATTCTTCATTAAACACATGACATTCATCACCAATTTTACATTTTTTGGAGGGTTCATAGTTTTACTAAAGTTGGAAATATGCAAAGACAAAATTGGAATTAACCAGATCAGCTGGAAAAGCACTGCACATCATATCTATACTGCACATGTGTATTGATGTGGCTATCCTAGTGGAAAATACGAGATGAATCTTCAGTTGTGCATGGGAAAAAATCTCAGTTCAAGGCGAATTTTTCGGATTGTCTTGGTGGGTCACATAAAACTCTTAGTGGGCCACATGTGGCCCTTGGGCCACTATTTGATTCACCACTGGTTTAAGGGATTGCTTTTATTGGAGAAGTATAAGAATTTTCTAGTGTTAATTCTCCATTTAACTAAACTGTTATGTATGGTGATTTATGTAAAATCATTTTTTTTAAAAAGCCTTAGCATTTATTTGTAAACCCCCAAAGAATTTTAAATACTGTTAGTTAAATGACTATATTTGTTAACAGCACTATCTTGGCAATGTTTGCAATTTTGTGTAAATTTTGTTTTATTGTATTATATTGTAAATAAACTTTTTAACTATTTATTTAAAATAAATTTAGTTCTGCTTATTTTTTTATATGTTATTGATTTGGATTCACAATGTTAATTATTTCATTTGATTAATGTCATATAGAATACTTTCATATCCACAGAAATAAGATAAATTTATATTGCTAAGACTACTAATATATGGTATGGCTGAAGATCTATCAGCCCAATATAGTTTTTTGAGTTGGATAGCTGGGTTTGAAGACATGTAGATGTCTGAAAATTTCAGATTTTCCACTCAATAGATAACTTTTAGTTAAATGCTTGGCTTTGGATTGGTATTTTTAGATCTAGTGTCTGAACCTACCCTGATACCTCTCTGAGGAGTGCCAAAGTATGAAACCATGGTCAGGGGTTTGGGGAGAGATAGAGATATTTTAAGTGCTGGCTCTGGCTAAGCATTTATCATAAAGCTTGTAGAGGAATAGGCAATCCTCATTGTTTTTATAACTTACAAGCTTAAGAGATAGGGTCACATGATCTATGACTCTTATTTTGAAAATTTATGCATATACTTGTGATTTCCTGATGAAATCACTATAACAGATAATTTTCCATTTTCAGATACCAAAGTAATAGTTTGTTTAAGAAGTATTTTTAAACTATGTTATCTTTTAAGATAGAAGATTGTCTTTTATAAGGTGAAATGATTTGACATTCCAGAAGATGGTATATGCTATTTTAAACTGCACACTATTGTAATTATTTCAATGTCATGGTCTAACTTACATTGAAAATTGTCTATAGGAAGGTGGAATGACATAAAAAGCACCCTTGTCTTTCTTCTATCTTGAGTGATGTCCTGGGTAAAGTGCCATAATTAATCTAAATTTTGAATATTTTAATTATATAAGTAAATATTTAGGTAATTGTCATTTTCTATAATTTTGATGAATATTGTTATCTTGTAATAGGATGCGGTCACTTCAAGTAAGTGTTTGCCTCCTATAGTCAGTCAAGATATCATTCAGCTATTCCTTTATTTATTCACTTACTTACTAGACAACTTTATATTAGTTCATTTCACAAGAGTTACAGTAAGAATCCTGAGATCATTTACTCTTGTTGTTTTGTGCAGTGGTTTATATAATTTTTTATATCACAACATTCAGTACTACTAGTGTAAAATTAGAATATCTTATTTATTCCTTGTGCTAGAAGAAGAACACATCTTGTGGTATTTATTTTATTTAATTTATTACAAATCATTCTATTAGAAGCCATAACAAGGATAGTGTTTATTTCAGAATATGAGATAAGAAATTTTAGTAGAAGAAATTTTTTTTTACTCACAAACTTGTTGTCCACAGGGAATGGATTTGATGGAGGATTGAGTCTTATAAATATTTGAATAGTAGAAATTTTCTTTAATAATTTATTTCAAATTATTATGCTTTGTTTATTTGGCAATATTGCATTATTTTTCTCCATCTTGTGATAGATCTCTGTGCATTATCATCTTTGTAAATTTTATTGTAACTCTGCTGTGTCTAGCTGAAGAGTCTCTCTGATTATTTATTTATTAATTCTCTTTTATTTTCTCACCTTTTTTTCCTACCTCTCTTCCTGTCCTCTCTCTTGCTTTCTCATTATCTTATCCTCTCATCCTCCTCTACTTTTCTTTTTCTCTCATCTTCTCATCTCTTTCCTTTCCTCTCTCACATTCTGATTTTTCTCCCTTTCTCTTTCTCTCCTCTGACCTCTCTTTATCTTCATATACTTTCTTTTTTCTTCTCTCCATTCTCAACACTCCATCTCTTTTTCCATCTCTTCCTTCTTATCCCCCCTTCTCACCCTTCTTTCTCTTTCTTTAGATTACAATTGGCTCATCTTCCTCTTCCTTCCTTTTCTCTCTCTCTTTTATGATTTCCTTCTCTCTTATTCTCTCATCTTTTCCCTCTCTTCTCTCACATTCTGATTTTTCTTTCTCCACCTCTGTCTCCCCTTTTATTCAGGTTACAATATATTAATGTATATTTTATATAAATTGATTTTTACAAACAAGAATGAGCTATTACAAATCTTTTAAGAAGAAAACCATTATAGAAGGATGTGGATGCATCCATTCTCAGAATAATGACATTAAATAGATTACATTATAGTTAGCAATCAGAATATAAGAAAACTTTACACTATGTCAGAATTTAAAAGCACAAATTTTTAGACAGATTGTAAATTAATAAACTTGATGATAAAAGGATAGTTCCATTAAAAAATAAATATTATTCCAATCATTTTCATAAGAAAATTGATGTTTGTTCTTAGAAAAGTCTATTATGTATACTAAATATCACAGTTATTAAACACTAAAATTGCTAAATTGTATCTTCAGGACTGTATTAATGAAGCATGGAATGGAATTGTCTTAACCAACTTTTTTATCAGTGAGAGATTTTGTATGAAGAAATTTAAAAAAGTGCTGGAATTGTCTTATTTATATAGCTATCTAATGAGATGTTTCACTACATTTTATTTGTAAATAATATATATATATATATATATATATATATATATTATATACAAATATAAATTTATATATATATATATAATTTTAATTCCACAATAAAACAAAAATTATCAGAATAATCAAAAATGGAGTAATCTTGACAAATTTGATAAGTCTTGCTTATTTCAAGGACATTTTTAGAATGAGTAAAAACAAGATTCATGATTTGTATAATAATTGTGTAATAATTATGAAAACTCAAAATTGTACAAGAATATACATTTATTTTATACATATATGTTTTATTTTTAAAAACAGAAAGTAATAATTTTTAACATAATGTTACAAAACAAACCGTGGAGTTTGAAAAACAAGTTTTTCCAAACTGATTACTAATATATCATTACTGATATTCTAATAGGGTAAACATTCCAATACTGTAAACATTATTTTTTAAATGTTAATATTTTAGAGTATAATTTAATAGATTTATGAGATATTGATATTTAGTCATTCACATTTTAAACACAAATATAAAAAAAAATTGATTTTCTGAAATCAATCTCTTTTCTTAACTGTTGAATGATAAAAATGTACTTGTTTTTATTACAATCTTTATTTTTTCAATATTTTAGAATTTATTTCATTTGTATATGTAAACGTTTATCAAATCAAATCCAATTTAATCAAATATAATTTATTATATTGTGATATAGAATAAATGGTTATCAGTTAAATCAGATGTTGAATGCTATAAAATTTTTTATACTATATAAGATTTATAAAAAGAATCATGACTGGTTTTGTGACAATAATCTTATTATTAATAATTTAATTACAAATAAACATGAGATTTTCTGCTTGGTAGAATAATAGAATAAATGTAAAACTTTTTAATAAATATAAAGATCTGAAGGCAGTAGTTCATTGGCTGACAAGAAGGTTTTAAAATGAACTGGTTACGGTTATTCTAAATCTCTTTATGTTATATTAAATGAATACATGAACATGATAAATGGCATCCACTTTTATTAAATTCAGCAATGACACTCACTTCTATGATGACAGTGGTATTTGAATAGGTAGAAGAAGTATTTTGATCATGATGACATTTAAAGTTATAATCATTTTATTTGCTTTCTAGATTTGGATAAAGATTACCAGCTTAATGAAGACAAAACTGTTATTTCTAGTTTAAAAATGGAAATACTGCAATTACTACAAATGTTTTAAAATATTTTGGTGATAGGTTAGCTTTAAAAATATTAGAATTTTTTAGAAATATACATGAAGTTGTATCAGAAAATCTCAAGAGTAATTTTATTACCTCTTTTATAAACCAAAGAAATAGACAAAATTGTGTAATTATCAAGGAATATCATCTTTATCTATTATAACAAAAGTACTTTCAAATATTTTGTTGTAATGAGTTGCATCCAGTTATAGATAAATAATTACCAGAGAATCAGTTTGGTTTGAGGGAATTAAAAAGCATTATTAGTAATATCTTTGCTTCCAGACAAATGAAAAAAAAGTGTTGGACAGAAAGCAGTTATTTGTATATTGCTTTTATTGATTTTGCCAAAACATTTGATTCACTTAAGAAAACAAATTTATGGAATTGTTTGAAATTAGTTGATTGTCCATCAAATTTATTCATATTATACAGCTTGATGGAGTGATAAAAAGTAATATTGCTACAGATAGGTAAATCTGAGTATTTGGAATGAACACCAAAAATAAATAAGGATAGGTACTTGGTCCAACATTATTTACAATTTATTGCCATTAATCATTAGAATAATTTATTATAGAGAGCTTAATCATACAGGGACTAAGATAAGAGACAAATATGATAGTGAAATTTTTAATTTGATTCTATTAAAATTAAAAACAAGAAGTTTTCTTTATGCATTCTCGACATACAGTAAGGTGATGATTGCCAATTCAAATGACATTTTACAGAGTGTTCTTAATGTTTTGAATGCAACATATAAAGATTTTTGTTTACTAATTAAAGTTCAAAAATTCAAGTTTTTTATTATTCAATGATTAAAGAAAAATTCATCAGCAATTTTTAGCATGGGTAATTATCAACCTAAGAATATAAACCAATTTAAAAACTTTCACAATTTTTTAAATATAAAAATCAAATGAGATGTTAAAATACAACAGAGTCTCCAATGTGCTGCTAATACTTTTAAGAAGTTAGAATATTTTATCACAGGGTACTAACTACTGAAATTAAGTTAAATGTATATAAAGGTGTTCTTTTTAAAATTTATTATATGAAAATTAAACACACTGTCAATACATTATAAAGGCATTAAAATATTTTATTTAAAGATGCTCCATAGAACTTTAATAGTACAATAGCAAGATTATAAAACCAATTTATCTGTTTTTCAGTTTGCTAGATGAGATACTATTGAGTCTGTTATTATAAAATTATGCCTTTGTTGGATTAAACATGTATAATGAATAAACAAGGAAAATCATCCTAGGATAGTATTTTATAGTGAAGCGAACATGTTTTTATGTTAGCGGTAGGTTCCATGTATATTATTATCTTCAAGATATTTTAAATAAATGCAATGTCACTTGTTTCCATTGGAAAAATATGGCATAGAAAATAATACATTGAAGAGCTACACTTAATTATGGCATTGATGTATTTCAAAATGAAAGTTTTGCTATTTCAGAAATTAAAAGACATAAAATATCAAGTAAACAGAACAAGTGATCACTATGTTCTATATACAGATATATTTGTGGTTTTCAGATTAATGTGTATAATCATAAAAAAACTCATTTCTAGATTAGTTTTTTGTTTAATTTTTTAAAAAAATCTTATCTCTGTTTTTTTTGGAATGGATGTGCTCCTTTATGAAGTGGCAGTTTATTATTGTTTCACATGAAATTCTTTTCTCTTTAACATACTCAATGATACGTAATTATTTTTTAATGAGTTTTCTCATTTTCACTGGATATAAAGTTTAAATGAATTTATGTGCATGATCTATTAAATCTCATATTTTTGAAATCAAAATTAAATACTTTC
Source organism: Epiperipatus broadwayi (assembly GCA_028023455.1). Taxonomy (NCBI): domain Eukaryota; kingdom Metazoa; phylum Onychophora; class Udeonychophora; order Euonychophora; family Peripatidae; genus Epiperipatus; species Epiperipatus broadwayi. Next base: position 184,814 of record JAQFVV010006800.1, on the reverse strand, counting down.
CTATATTTCGATAAATAAAATGCATTCATTCCAGAGTAAATATTTTCCCCACTACTCTCTTACAATGAAGATAAACTGTTATTCATTAAGATTTCCAAATATTGGATATTAAGAACTTTAATGGTTTAGGTTTCATAATTAGGTTAGCTAGATATCCATTTACTAACAATTGTTATAGCGAACTAGATTAGTTATAAACAATCTGTTTTAAAAAAACTCAAACGTATTTAGAACCTGAATAAAATTTGAAGTATTAACCAGCATGAATCTGAGTCTCAGATTGTGAACATTGTAAACATATGTATTATGACTATATAATACTATAAGAATCTTTCATTTACCAGAGCCATGCATATACAAATGTTGGAATTTATGTATTTAATTTTTTTAAAAATAAAAGTTAAATTACATAAAGTAGCATCAATGAAGTTAAAGATTTTGAACTTTTAAAATAATATATTAAATAGTATACAATTTGAAATGCAAAAAAAAAATATTTTGAAAATATTTTAAAAATAAAATGTATTTCTTGATAAGACCTCTTAGTTTAATTAATTAAAAAGAGAGAATATGTAAACAATATTATATAAAGATAGAAATATATATAGATATATATATATATATATATATATATTTATATATTTATATATATATATATATATATATATAAATAAATGAACTAATTAAAGTTTGAACAATACCAAATAACTATTAAAAGGTATTTGTAGAAGAACAAATATGTTTACAAAAGAATAAAGCAAATTTAATTAGTTCAATTGCAGTTAAAATTTCAGAGAGAGATAAAGAGTTAATGTCAGAATTACTATTAGAGGGTAGTTAAGTTAAGAGATTATACACTTTAAATGGACTGCTACATCAAAACCATTTTTTTAACAGGATCATTAAAAGATTTCTTTTTATTTATGCATTTCGGAAAATATCCATTTTTATCAAGTTTTGTAACGATTATCCAACCTACTTTGGGATGGAATTTTTGAAACTTCATTATGTAATTTATTAAATCTATTACATCTGCTGCAAAATTATCAGTATTATATAACTAAATAATTAAGAAAAATAGATCGGGAAAAACTAAGGCAGTTTACAACATGGTATGAATTTTGTTAATAGAACATTTAAATTTAATTGATGCAAGTATTCTTGCCGAGTAAAATGGTTAAACAAATGATAATTAACTTCTCATAATTAGGTTATAATTTTAAATTCTATTTAGTGCAAATCTTTACATGTCACTTAACTGAATGCTCTCACTGCTAGTTGTGTTTCTGCAGCATGATATGGTAGCACTGTCATAATCTTTGCCTTATCTTCACTCTTAAAACTATTTGTAGTGTTCCTTTATTGGCCTTGAATTCACTTGACAGTATAAAGTGGAACTAAAATATTGTAATGGCAAGGAACCAGGGATGACATGGAGAGATATCATCATTCCAATTGATCAGTAAATCAAATATAAAAAGTATAAATATTAAGGAAGATAGAATATAATTGGAAAGACAAGCATAAGATTAGTTTTGTAATAAAAATGTATATATATATATTTCTGACTCTGACATTTATGTAAACAAAAATACGCTTGTTTAGAGGTCTTGGTAAAGCTCCATCTATTGATCATAAAAACAAGCGATAGCAAGTTTACGTATATAAAACTTGTTTTTTGTTTTTCATATATATATATATATATATATATATATATATATAAACTACAAATTACTAATAATACTAATAGGCTATAATAAGCTATAACACCAGCTATTATGACTGAATCTATAAAGCTACATTATAAACAAGCTAATGATCTAGCCATTGTCACACTTAGTGAAAAATATAGTAAAATCATCTAGATGCACATAGATAAGGGCTAATGTATTTTTAAAATAATACTGGGGTTCTGATACATGCTAATCATCAATTTTCTGGTTTACATGATGCCATTAGTGCACCAGTAATCTATGAACTAAATTTCTAATAAAGCAAAAAATGCAGTAAATGGAATTTAAAGGTGATACCTTCATGCCATCCAGAGTTATCATATGGATGTCTAAACCCAAACATAAACCCTCACATATAAAAACTGAAGCATTATTGCCCTCCAGAGCAAGCTCAAGAGATAATACCCAAATACTATGATTGTGTACAAGAGAAAGTATAATGGATAAACTTACTCTTTTTTAATTTAAATAGTTTTACTGGGATAATTTAGAAATCCCTTAATCACTAAGCTCTTATAAAATCAAGTCTCTCACACACTACCAATTTATAGAACAGATAGCTGGAGCAATAAAGACATTAGCACTATTACTTTTAAACAATTGTTTAATAAACTAACTAATTAATAATTTAAAAAATGCCATGATAATTCAAACTTAAATATTTTACTAAAATATAATTATTTATAGCAAATATGTTGACTTTTATTCATTAAATTAATTACCTTTTACATTTTTGACAATAAGAAATAAAGGAATTGTAAATTAGTTTAATGAATAAAAATCAACTGGTTAATCACATTTGCTATGGAAAATTATATTTTTGATAAAATATAATTAAGTTTCAATTAGCATACTATTATAATTTCAGATTAAAAAATTCAATAAGAAATGAGAGAAGATACTAAAATACAGAGAAGAGATATTAAAAATTATAGAAACTCACTTTGGAAATATTGCCAAGAAATGATAAAAGATATGAGAACATGGAAAAAAGATGATAAAGTTAAAAATATTTAAAATGATACAGATTCCATTGATGAACACAAATAAAACAATAAGAAAATAATTGATGGTGAAGATAATAAAGAAAATGTAAGTGAAGTAGAGAAATAAATAAATGTGAATTTTAGTATAGCTGAAAAAAAACAAAAGTAGATATGCTAGATGAGACAAAAATATATGTGAGGCTATACAGGAGAAAATTCAATATCAAATGTTCATAAAACCATGTACAGAAAAAGAGACTTTGAAAAATAAATTAATAGAAGAATACATTGGAAAGTTTATTGGAATAAGACAATGACAATCAATATAATGAAAATGATAAATATAATTATCAAAAACCTGAAAAACAAAATTTAAAAAATTTAATAAAAGGTGATTTATGGAATGATCATTTTAATGCAATATTGTCATTGCAACAGGTAGAAATAAAACCTAATATGAAGGATATTGATAATACTACAGACAAGTCCATACATAAATCATATAAAGATGAAAACAGAAATGAAAAAGATGCCAAAAAATAAGCTTCATAGAGATAATAAAAATGTTGATTACAAAGTAGTAGTTAATGAAATATAAATAAATAAGTCAATTCAGAATAATGATGAGTGATCATGTTGGGAATGATAGGTATATGGAATGTCAATTCTTAACTAAAGAATGCAAATTAATAGAAACTTTAAGAGGTGTTATATTAAAAATATTATTTGGAAGAAGTGTTAAAATCAGAGAAAGAAGATAACTCTGATGATAACATAAATATAGATAAGTACAATAGAGTTCAATTTAAAGAAAATCTTGGTGTGGAAAAAAAGATAAGCACACCAAACATTTAATCAATACAGATAGATATCCATACTACCAAATTTTGTACAGCTATGGAAAAAATAAATTTGGAAAAAGTTATAAAAAATATATATATTGTTTGAGCAAGAAATATGAATTAATATAAAAAAACATTGTGGAAAGAGAAGTTTGCAAAGAAAATGTAGTCAACATGACAAATGATATAGAGAAGTACAATTGTAAAGAAATAATTGGCTTGGAGAATAAAGTGTACTATCAGCAGGTAAAAGAAATGACTGATGAAGCAATGCTTAAATGTAAAATTTTTATAAAAAGTAATTGTTGAAAACCAAAGTAAAAAAAATAAGTACGATAAAGGTTATAAAAATAATAAAAAGAAAGAGGCAAATAATTCTAGAAGGAAAAACAAACCCCATAAAACGTTTATAAAAAGAAAGATGGAATCATCAACACAACATACAAGAGCAAGGTTTAAAATAATTGCAAGACATAGTAGAGAAAAATTAGTCAAAACTATTCTACCATTCAAAGGAGAGAATGAATCAATGATCTGATAAATTTAGAATTAGAGGACAATAAAAAGGACTTTGTTGGGAGATTTTTTAACAAAGCCAAAAAAAAAAAAGATGACAAATATGGAATGACTAAATAACATTGTTTTAAGAAATATTAGTAAATTACTTTTTATTGTAATAAAATTGAAAGAGAGTAAAATTAATAAAAACTAAAATATAAAAATATTTACAATATTAGTTTAGATTTTTTGTTGTGCTTTTTTGTTTGTTCTTCTAACTGAAGGATACTGAAATGAAATTATTCCATTTCCATTACATGAGGGGTCAGAGTAGCTTGAGGTTAATATGGGTATAGCAATAATATTGGCATCAACATGGTATTTGGGCTTTCCATATCAGATTTTCAATGATATGGATGGCTGAAAAGTTGGAGGTTGGAGTAGATTAAAGCCTGTCCATGAAAGTGTGAAGATTTGCTATCTTAATATAAACTAAGCACTGACTATATATGTGTGTGAGAGATGATAATCTGGACCAATTTAGCATGAAATATGTATATTGGTGATTATTTATTTTTTCTACATTATGTGGTTATGTGTATTGGTTGTATAAGATAGTGTGGATAGTTGAAGGGTCCTTGAAAGTCTGAGTTCAAATCCCCTATATTTATTATTATTTTAAGTAATTTAGAATAGTGACAAAGACTAGTCAATATAATATAATAAATATAAAAGAGAGTAGAACAAATTGACAATTTGAATCTACAGCAGGACCATTTAGAAAATACAGGTTTTGATGAGGTAGATGAAAAAGATTTCAGTGTTTACTTTGATCAAGATCAATAACTAGTGATTGATGATAAATATAAAGGTAGATGGGGACAGAACAGATTTGAAGTATGCTTGTGACTTATCATCACTTTGGATATAAAAGATGAAAATATTAAATGTGAGTCACAGCAGAGTTATTTAAGAATTTTAATCACGGATAGAAGGAACACTTCACCATGCAATTTACCTGAGAGAACTAAGTGGTCTACTGCATCTCAGAGAAGGGCATGGACAGTGGGCATTTCACTGACTCCAGTCACAGGACACATATTGACAGTGTTTTTTATGGACTCTTATGGTTTGGACTTGCAAGTCTTTGGAAATTTTGGCCATTTAAATCCAGGTTTGAGCTAGAAATAACTCACTTTTTGGATTTTTAAGTGTATTGTGATGTGGGTCTAAGGTCAACAGTCAATCATTGAATGGATTGGGGTGATTGATGAAAATGACTCTATTATTATTTGTCATTTGATTTTAATATATTGTGCTTACTAATATCATAAGTATATCATTGTAGATCATATCATGTAAGCATGTCAGTTTAAAAATTTATTCTGAGATAATGAAGGTCTATGGTGTAAAATTACATTAAAATCAAAATATGCATTGTGAGTCATAGATAAATTTAATTTATCACTGTATGTAAACATGTCTATTTCTATGTATGTAGATGCTCCTCCAGCCATTTAATTGTGTAGACCTAGCAATTATCTTCTTTACTTGAAGTTTTTCCAAGTGGCATTTACTAAATAAGCTGGAGCTATTAAATTGTCCCTTTGTTTGATTTTTTCTATGATTTTCCTTAGTTCCATTTCCTGCGGATCTTCCCAATAGTGATTTTACATCATATGTGCTATAACACAAAGCACATGAAAATTGTAAGTATTATTGCTGCATAAATGCCTTGACTGATGCATCTTTTAATGGATATAAGTTTCCCAAATGTATTGTTTATTCATCTTGTAATGAGTGTTTTATGGTAATTTAGATTATTGCATCTTATAAATATATGATCAATGAATTTCTCTTCCCTCCTGCACATTTGGCAACATAGGGTGTATTTTTTTATGTTTCTTCAATATACCAGGAAGGCATTCATGGGAAGGGAGTCCAGTATATATTTGATTATGAAATCTTGGTACTTTGGTTCAATGAACCAACAACAAGATTTATATATTAGTTGTTGACTGGTGATGTCCAATTTTCTGATAATTTGTATGTTTCTCTCCATTTAGTAATTTATGTGCTGTCCAGTATTTTATTTCATTTGTGATTGAGTTTTCTTTTACGTCAATTACCTTTTGTATATTTGTGTAGAGACTGAATCCACTTGTTGTTAGCTGGTGGGGCCAACCCATAGTGGTAATGTCTTCTTTGGGTGATATGATTAGGTATTTGTTTGTTATATTAAATAGTGAGTTGTTTTGTATGATTAGTATTTTAAAAGAGTGGAGTGAAAGGCCATTAAATCTTCTTGGTATTTGCAATGTTTGGGGACTTTTAGCAGCAACCTTTTATCCACCAAAACAATTTAGTGCAAAAGCCATTTACTTTTTGAATAAATTATTTGGATAGGCATATCCCAGCCAGAAAATAGGTAATTTTCAGAAACACCAGTGAGTTAGTAGTGTGACTTTACCTTGTAATGAGATATATAGCCCGATAAGTAAAGTGATTATCCATTGTATTAAGCTTAGTAGTATTTCTTCAATTTAGTGTCTCATCAGTCCATTTGTTTTGTAAAAATCAAAACCTAAAAATTTTTGCGAATTCACCATGAAGTTTGTTTTTATTCTCTTTCTATTTAGAAATTTCCATGTGGGTGATTTGGTCATGTTAAATTTCAGTTTGAAATTGTTAGTGTAATTGGATATATATTTTTTTTAATTTGGGTATATATTTTCTGGAAGGGAGACAGACAAGTACATTGTCCATATAACTGAGGTGCCTTAGCTCTCATCCAATGGATGACTTTTGATCTCTTTCAGCAAGGATTAATATATGCTATAAATAATGGCATGTTGAATGGAGATCCCTGAGGAATCGAGATGAGAGGATCAAACCCAGGGGTGACTTTACCATTTATTGTGATGAATATGGATGTATTTGTTAGTAGGTTGATGATTATTTTGAGGTAAACTCTTGGTACCTCATATTCTTGGAGGATGTTTACCAGGATGTTTGGTCTGACAGAGTCGAACATTGCCTCAATATCTAGTTTAAGTGAAGATAAAACTACTCAAATTGTATTTTTTATAATATATATTGTATTTAATTAATGGGTTTCAATGATATAAATTATATGTAAAGTCTTATGTGCTATATGATTCAAACAAAGTATTCATGTTTATTAAAGTAATTATCTTGTATGCAATTATAAGATAATCAGATCTAAAGATCTAGCAATTTAGTTGCATTTTGTGTGGAGCTGGCCACATATTCAGAAATTGTTGACTATAAAAGTGTTCTTTATTGTTCTCCTTTTTTATCCTGGTGACTTGGATTGAAGAAAATAAACTTACTACTAGAAAAAAGATTCAACTACTGCAACAAATTGCTTTTAATTAGCAAGACTAAGGTACAAGCTTTTTTGTAGAATAAAGATATGGAAAATAATTTTTATAATAGAAAAATTAACATGAACAAGTAAGACCTAACTTTTATAAATGCTGATCACATTTCTTTATTAGAGATGGCTGATAATTACTTACAATGTCCTTATCTGCTAAATGTATTATATTAATAGTATACTGAGAGGAGAGAAAATAAAATTTATGTAAAAAAATAGCCTCATAGCCAATGCTTTCTGACAGACCAGACCAGCAAAAATAATTATAGCACATGTGGATACTGTGGAAATGATCATATGTCAACTAAGATGATGGACCGCATTTGTTGTAGCAGCATCAATCATTAATTATTAACCATAGAAGTGAACTTTAATACCAGGATTATGACAAGTATGCAAAGTGATCTTGAATATACATGCACACATATCAACATATCTACATATCCACCAGTCCAGAGGAAAAGGATTGTTATTAATTGTCTGTGTATTATTATTATTATTATTATTACTAGTAGTAGTAGTAGTAGTAGTAGTAGTAGTAGTAGTAGTAGTAGTAGTAGTAGTAGTAGTAGTAGTAGTAGTAGTAGTAGTAGTAGTAGTAGTAGTAGTAGCAGCAGCAGCAGCAGTAGTAGTATGATGATGATGATTATTTCATTTCATTAATGTTCCTTTTATTGATTTGTCTTTAAAGTAATTTTTTTTTTCATTATTAATATTGATGTCTGTATAAAAAAAGTTCCATATTTCTAAATATTAAGAGGTGATATTTGATATATTTTTATAGCTATTCTTATTAAATTATTAATTTTATTATAATTTTAATCTTATTTCCATCAGTCTATCAACATATTCTTAACATATTATAACTGTGCTCATGAATGATTTACATATAATTAAAACCTAAGCAATAAGAATGTAAAATAAGAATAGCTGCAATGTAGACATATCTTAAAACTTGAAGTAAGTGCTTTTAATATCTTGGTTATGATATTATATTCATAGCAATGAGTGGTAGATAGAATAGTGGTAGGTATAAAGAGGATTCAAATTTATGTAAATATAGCCAAATGCATTAGATCTTCCATTATTTAGAGAGGGGAGAGCATGATCTCTTTTTTATGTATGGCCTTTGTATTATTGGAGATGTACTTTGCCTCTTTTATTTTGTGCTTGAAGTCATTTAATTCAATGCACATGAAGCTTGCTGATGTGGGCTCAAATTTTGTGGTTGAGTGTGTTTTGATGCCCAATTATCTAACAGAGAAATTGAAGGCTAGAATTTATGAGTAAATACCAGTTTAGATATTAATAATTATAATAAGAATTAATTTATCATGTGGTATGAAATACCATAGGTATAAAAAATGGTTGGTGTTCATTAACTACAAATATTCCTTTACCATGTGATCAATTGAATAACTGCTGATAAAGTTATAATAAAAATATAATTAAGCTCAGTAAAATTATACATAGTTGTAAAATAAATTATTAGTTCAATAAGTTGTACATTTGGTCATCATAACTAAATAATGTGCTTAGAATGGGTAACAAACAAATGCCCATGAGCTGACTAGTCCAAATATGATATGGTGGTACAACTATATTTTAATGGTTAGTCAATAAGGGTTTGGTAAAACATAAATCTATAATAAAATTACAACAAAATCAAGTCATATATCACATGACCTAATTTAACAAGCTCGTATTACAAATGTGATATAATGAGCTTGCAAATAGCTCTTAACAAGCCAGGAGCAGAAACTGATCCAAGGTTTGGGATATTCTGAAAAGCTTATTAAGTGATATTTGCAAGGTCATTATATAATATTTAATAATCTCTAAATGCCAACAAATATGTAATTAAATAAATCAATAGAATATCAGCAATCTATTGTCAAGGTAATACTCAAATTTAGATATTAAATGAAATTGTGATAATTTTATTTTTATAAAAATATATGCAAATATGTAATGTTATTAACTGTTCAAGAATTTAGTTTCTCCTTTCTTATTTGAAAGGCCTTAGAAAGATTCACCTCTATATATAAACATTTTTAAGGTCATATATTGATAATCTTTACAAAAGTAAGTTTTTATATGATAGTTGTTAATAAATCAATTATTTTATATAGCGCGATGTTTATAAACTGTAATAGTTAAACAGCATTAAGCTGTTGCACATGCGCTTTGCAGATTTTAACTATAAATGACTAAATACTAACACTTCAATCACATGATAAAGTCTTTGGAAAAAGATAGAATGGCCATCTATCTTTTCGAACCCAAACGCTTTTGTATGGGCAAATCTTAAGTGTCTGAAAGTGAAAGCGTGAAGATATTAAATAACCACTTTAAATTACTTTTACATGCTTGAATGAATGATGCTGGTGAAAATTACTAGAATTTATTATGATAGTTGTTATAAAAGTTAATATTTGAACTTTGTAAAATAGGAAAATTAACTACTAAATGAATTTCTTAACTATAATAATAGTGATTTGCATATTAGATGTGATTTTATCTATTCAAAAAGTTAATAGAATAAAATATTAGATATTTGAAATTTATTTATTAAATTAAAAAAAAAATTAGAATTAATTATTATTAAAGAAAAAAATATATGTTACAATTAAACTTTACATTTATTGTTATTAACATTTTAAAAAAGTTTCTTTACCAAACAACTATCTTTGTTAGTCTGTAAACAGCTGTTTTACTATAACAAACTTTTTATGACTTGTCTTCACAAAAATAAATAATTTTTAAATAAAATTTTATAGATATAGGTTTTTGGCTTAAAGTATTTAACAAAAAATATTGCATAGACAATCTTTAATAAAGACGTTACAGAAAATTACAATTTTTATTTTCAAATATAATTTTTTTTACTAATTTGGCTAAATATTAAACAATTCAGCATTCAGAAATTTTTACTTCTATTGGTATGAAAAGAGGGCAGGTCTAATTTTTTTGATATGTAGATTTCTATGGTAAAAAAAAGCTGCACATGGGAATCTAAGGTTATAGATATGCTCAAAATAACAAAAAAATGTATAGATCACAGCACCATTATCATGCCCAAAATATGCTAAAATAAGTGATTTTGGAGTTGCTGAATAATAACACATTAAAAAGCCACATATGATTCAAAAAACCTTTTTTAAACAAAAATAGGTAAAGCTAAATAAATGTGTGTAAAAAATTTATTATTCATATTTTCAATACACTCTTAATACATTTATCTATCTATTTACTTGTTTTCTCTTTCAGTTTATCTATTTATATATCTATCTATCTATTCATCTCTATGTTAATATATCCATTTATCTATCTATTCATCTATCTATTTATCCATCCATCTATTTATCTACATACTTATCTATTTATATATTTATACATCTTTGTGTATATGCTTATCATCTGTCCATCTATATAACTTTTATGTATCTATCTATCTATCTATCTATCTATCTATCTATCTATCTATCTATCTATCTATCTATCTATCTATCTATCTATCTATCTATCTATATATATATATATATATATATATATATATATAGATAGATAGATATATATATATATATATATATTAACATAAAATCTTTCATGAGTAAAGGTGTGTATTGACCATATATACAATTGATTGTTACTAATATTAGGATTATATTGGATGGACGGTTGAAGAGTTGGAGTGTGGAGCAGATTGAAGCCTGTCCATTAAATTATGAGGCTTGGCTATCTTAATATATATCTGAGCATTTATAGAATATATGAGTAGAGATGGTAATTTGGAACAACTGATGATTGCTGGTTTAGCATGAAATACATATATTGGTTTATTTATCTTTTCAATATATATGTGTTCAAGTGTATCAGTGTTATTAGATAGTGTGGAGAATGGTGATTTGTGTGAAAGTCTGTGCTCATATGCCCTATATATTACATATATAGACACAGGTATATAATAAGCCTGTGTGTTTCAATTATTACCATTTTGACTGGATTCTGCTTGCCATCATTTGGATGGTGAAAACAAGTCAAGGATGTTCCAAAAACATGTATTTGAGTGATCTCTACTAGCCAAAATAATGGCTACTGGAATCCAACTGAAACACCATCAATTATAATGCTAACATTAATTGCAAACAATTTTATATATGAAATTAAAAATATAATATTATTTAATGAAACTCTGAGACTTTACTTAATACGTCACATAAAAATCTGTTTAATGTTTTTATTTATATATTTAAAGACAGAAATCTAGGACAAATATATCAAATTATATAATTCTCAAATTTTAATATAACCCCACACATGTAAATGTCGTTAGATAACGTGTATGTTGTGCTTTTCTGCATATATATAAATTCATATAACTTTATATCTATAATAGAGAAATTAAATAAAAATCAAAGTATGGTTTTCTATTAACATCAAATATAGAAAGAATGTGTACGTGCGGTAACTGAATTATTAGCACTTTTTCTATTACAAGCTAAGCTGTGCGTATTAATCTAGAATGAGCCATTGACCACTGTCACTTCTTACGTGACCCAGATAATTTTAAAACGTCAGTATCAGTGACCTCAATAAGTGAAAATAAGACGAGATTACGGCATCAAATAATAAAAATTAACTTCTTTGTCAGGCATGATTTCATATATATATATACAGTATATTAGTTGCAAGCATTTGCATCTAAATATTTTTGGAGGGGAAAAATATGTGATAATAATATATATATATCATTATTCCCATAAGTAGTATGATTAAAATTTAAAAGAATTTATAAATTTATTGGATTCCGACTATTTAACTACTATTAATATATACATAAACAGTTTATTATAACATAAAAAAATATTCTTTGTGAGGGGAAAAAAGGCTGGCTATGATATAATTTATGGGGATATCTTATTTGTCTGAGAGAAAAAGCGCAATCATAAGCTATCTGGCTCTATTAGTAACATTGAAGTCCATAGAGAACATAACATAATCATGTCAAAAAGCAGTAATTTTTCTAAAAGCCAGCTTGGATCGTGTTGATTTGGTTAGGACTTGTCATACGATGCCTCTCCAAGACCTCATAATTATGTAATTTAGTTGGAAAATGTAGTCATTCGGGAAAATTGAACTTGCGGATTAGGCGGTAAGCAACTCACAATAACTTTTAATGAGAATTATAAATGAGGTTGAGTTTTAAATACTCTTAATTCTTTATCTATACTAAACATACTTATAAAGATCATATATATATATTTAAAACTGAATACAGATTTTACTGTTTAAAATAGTCAAATTTTAAGTCAGCACGTATACACTCTTTAAATTATAGATATAATAAAAATAATTTTAGTTTAGAAAGTAACAGAATTTCAATAAAATTACTATTATTTCATTGTATAGTCAATAGCTAGAAGAATAAAATGAGGCTCATGTACCAAATTTAGCAAAGATTAACAAAGATCCCAGCCTCTCTTTTCCCATACAAATTTTAGCGCAGGGATCATTTGAATTTTACTTGACAGCTATCGGATTCTAAGTGTCAAGATACAAAAATTACTACTTGAAAATGGCAAATGTTGAATTCTAAACGCATCTTACTAAGAAAATATTATTATTAAAATAATGTTCTACTTTAGGATAGATTATTGAGATATGAAAATAACCTCACGATAAAATTAAAAATAAGAAGACTTATATCCATATAAGTTTTGAAATGGGATCATTAAGAAGTTTAAACTAGCTGACATTCGAAAAACTACAACATAATATAAGAAAAATTTCAAATAGTATTTCATCATCATCTATTTGATTTCCGCCAAAAGTTATTTTATGCCAGATTTATACATTTTATTTTTCATAAACGCAGGGACTTTTTTATGGTTTATAGAATTTAATATTTTTATTTCTTGAATCCTTTTAAACCATATAATTTTATTCTATTTTCCATTATTTGTCTATAATCTTAACATATTTCATCTATTAGTTTTACTTGAAAATCCATTATGTCATTTATTATTTGTGCATAATTAGTTCTGTTTTCATATTAATTTTCTGCTGAATGTCCATATCTAATTTTATTTGTTCATAATATTTATATTATTTTTCCATCACTTATACTTCCATTAGTCATGATTCTTTCTTTTCATTTATTTATCATCATCAGTTTTTAAAGGTACAGAAATACATTAGAGAATAAAAAGTACATTTGAGAGACAGCAAAAACTGAGTCCAACATTCCCTATGATGCCAGGAAAGCAATTAAATCTCTCAAGCAGACAAATATATAAACATATTCCCTGCTAATAAAGGCAACAATACAATTGTAATGAATATAATTGATTATAATACAAAATGCAAGAGCTCCTCGCAGCAGGCCAATTCACAAAAGTGACCAAAAAGATACTTGTGATTCAGACAAAAGTAAATTATTATCTTATTTTAGTAAAATTCAAGGGACCATGTTCCATTAAGACCTATTGTTAATTCTAGAAATGCCAAAACTTATCAAAATTTCTAATTTCTTAATCCTTTGAGATAAAAGACACTAAGTACTTTGTAGAATTAATCAAAAACATCAAATTGAAAGATTTGACATATTAGCAAGATTTGATGTGGAATGTTTCTATTGTAAGGAAAAGACTACGTAATGGTAACAATTTACAAAACAGAACTTTACTATTGATAATATAATGGAACTATTAATATTCTGCATAAAAACAACATAATTTTAGTACAATATAGAATTTTTCCAACAAAATCAAGAGATGGCTATAGTATTACCACTGTCACACCTGATTAGAAATATTTAAATAAAAGAACTTAAAACCACAGTCATAAATATTACTCCACATTTATCTAAAGTTTGTTGATGACATATCTGTTGTATGGATTAAAGGTGTGAAACACTATTACAAATATTATGGACACTTATCAATAACATATTCCTTTCATTTAAACTCACAATAGAATCAGAACACAAATAAAAATTTGCAATCTTAACTGTTATTGTAACAAGTCTCCTCATTGATAAATCAAAACTACAGTTTACAGAAAAAAATCAAATATAGAAAACTACGTAGTACATATAATCACCCTAGAAACACAAAGCATTGAATTATGAAACAAAGGAAAATAAATTTCTGTAGAAATCAGTATATTGGGACAAAAGTTCTACACAGAATACTCATGAAAAATGGTTATCCATCAGTTGTTATTGAGAAAACTTTAAATAACTATAAACATCAAAAGAAAGAAACAATTATTGGTACAATAGTTGATTAAGACCTACCAGGAATAGCAAATAAACAAAAAAAATAATCTGCAATCAAAATAAGAATTAATACCTTTGCAAAATAATACCACATTTCAAGAAATTATATTTACAAAGCCCAAACTTGAAATGCTCAAAAATATAAACAACATCTATGAAATACCATGTGAACATGAAAGAATGTATGCTGTTAAGACCAGTAACTTATTGAAAAGTGATTTAAAAGGAACCAAAGTGATGATAATTAAAAAAGAAGAACAGATGTTACTAAAGTCACAGACTAATGAACATATGTTCAAATAAGAAAATGCAAAGATATTGGATAGAGAGGAAAAGTATAGACAAGAAAAGTCAAAACTGCTATTCATGATACAATGGCAAGTAACTTTGTAGATCAACCTAGTATGACAATACATAATATCTAGAAGCTATTAAGTAACTTTGTTATTAGAAAAAAATGGAGAAGTGAGGAGGACCCATGTAGATAATGAAATAAATTTCTACTGCTGTTACCTTTGACAGAATAGCTCAGTTGGTTAGATCACTAACTTGAAATTCAAAATTCAGGAATCTAAATATCCAAGTTTGATTCCCATGCCAGTACTGTAACTTGTCAGACCTGAAGAAGAAAGGGAAATAGTACAACTTGAAATGTTGTGTTATATACTAATCTTTGTGCTATTGTTAACTATTGGATGTAATAAGAAAATTTATTTAATTTTAATTTTTTTTTTGTAAAAATGTTTAATATTTAATTTTAAATAATGAAAATAAACTAATATATAATACAACTAAAATGCCATCATCATAAACATCCAGGAAAATCTTTTTCTAATCAATTTACATTAAAGTCACATTTCAAATCTTATTTTTTTTTTGCTTTCTCAAAATACAAGCTTCATATTTATAAGTCAGTTTATTCCAAACAAAGCTTCTTCATAAATTTTTATTTTATTTTTGATATCAATATGTTAATTTAGTGGAAACATATTTTTATTTTTTAAAATAGTATTTTTTTCAACAATATTCTTCATTTAATTTCATATAAATATCCATTAATAAACTTATTATCTAAATTAAATTTCTTAACTTGCTATAGACTTGTAACATTTATCAGTATAATGATCATTCTTTAATGTGCTGTTTGCTCACCATCATAAATTTTTTCACCAATGTTTATCATCAAATAAAAACTTTTCAAAATCATATTAATCATCTTCATATTCAAGTACTCAAATAAAACCATATCTCTGCATGACAAATGCTATAAATTTGTTTACAATTAATTTTATTATTTTTTATTTTAATGATGTTTATTAGGTTTTCAATAAATTGATTTAAAAAGAGTGATAATGGACAACTCTGTCTTACACCACTGCTTATATTAGTTTAATTCTTACAACTTTTCACATTCAATGCATTGATATTTGTGTATATTTAAAATCAATCTTCCAACCTCTCAATTAAACTTACACTGTTAATCAATTGGAATAACATTATCCAATCAACTCTGTCAAAAGCTTTCTTCATGACAATGGAAGTCATATAAGATTTTTTATTCATTTCCAACCATCTTAATTGCTTTTCTGATTTCCTTTCTAAATCTAAAACTATGTTGATCATTATGTAAATTTTAATCTTTTTATTTGCTATATCTTGTATTTAATTATTATTTATAGAGTATTAAATACATGATAAAAATTGCTTTTGTTCTATATTTCAAGCAATCATTTTTTCAGTTTTAAATAAATAATTATGATTTAAAATCAAAATTTATTTCCCACCTGACTTACATACAACTATTTTGTCTTTAACCATTGAGCTTCTTACTTCTTCTAGTCTTAAAGTTCTCAAAGTAAATGGTTTAACAAAGGCACTTCTCCACCATTTTTACTAAATTTATTGATTTGAATTGCTTTTAATAAGTTATGTATATAATTATGTGAATAATTTATTGTTTTAACCATATGATAAAAATAATCTTAATACTTTATATTTATAAAGATTCTATACATTTACTTAATTAAAGAGTTAAATTAATTTAGGACTTAATTTATTATATCACCTTACTCTATTCATTTTTATTACCAAATAAATATTTATTAATCATGCATAATTTAAAGCTTATGTTTTATAGACTATATTTTTCACTCTTCAATTATGGGCTTCACTTTGCCTATTTTAACATCTTAGACCAAGATAAAAAGTAAAATCCAGTGGGTTTACCTTGACAATAGATTTTTGATATTTTATTAGTTTATTTAAACTTTAGTTGTTTTATAAAAAATAATTATTGACAAGTAGTTTCTTAAAAAGTTTCTAAAAATGAAAACTTAGTAGTCCACTTTTAAACAGTTTCTCATTGACTAATGAAAAGAGTTTATTTAAATCTTCTAGGCATATTCAATAAAATATGCTTCAATTATATGCCTCATTCTTTGTCTACTTGAAGATCTTAGACCATAAAAACAAATGGAATTCATTTTTTACTATTGATGTTCTTTGGTAAGAGATTGTTGTTTTTTTATTAGTTTATTTAAATGTTGGCTGCTATAAAGTGATTTAGATATAGAAATCAATTAATTATTGCATTTTATGGTAAACAAAGAAATGAGTTGAAAAATTTCACATAACTAATAAAATATATTTAGCAATAATATTGCTAAATAACTATCAATTATTATTGATCACCCTAAGCAAAATTACTTTTTCCGTACATCAAAATAGCTTTTTTTCCCCATATGTCATAGCATCGACGGGGAGGCGAACCCACAACAGTCTAGAACCAACTACTTGCTTGCAAGGTGGCTGCGATGACCTCTCGGCTAACAATGCTTATGTTGCTTAATACCAATGCATTAGCTTATTTATCAAACTAACTATACCTGTAAAATGATCACTGTATGCTTTTTTTGCTTTTATAGAAAAAAACAATCTATCAAATGATATTAAGACAAAACCCCAAATTAAGCTCAGATATAAACCAAACTTTTTTTAATATCCAAGTGTTAAATAGCACTTAGAAAAGATAATTTCTATTCATTATAAAAGCATTAATAATAAATGATATATAATCAAATACGAAATAAATTTGCCAATGCAGAGTTTTTTTAGTAAAGGTGATATTAAAAAGTGTTTGTTTATATCTGAATATGATTTGAGATTCAGACTTAATCATATCATTAATCAGGCTAACAGTTATATATATATATATATATATATATATATATATATATATATATATATATATATATATATATATATATATATATATATATATATAGCAGTTGGAGATAGCATACATAAATGATTATTTACAACATGAACAATGAGCATCATAAAACAACTGGCTATGAATTCATCATTTATCCACAAGAATATTAGAATATTATATATATATATATATATATATATATATATATATATATATATATATATATATGAAGTATATATATATATATATATACTTCACATGATCACCATTTTTTATGCTTGCTTATAACTGTTATTAAAACAGGCAAAATTATCTATGCATATTGCCACTCAGTGCAAGCCAGAATAATCAATGGATGCAGAAGGCTTGTGCATAAAATACCCATCTAGAACCTACTATCCAATATCTCCCCAGACTAGTTTCTGGCTTGTGGCCTTCATCAGTGATGAGCCTTGGATCTGCTCTCAGATTCAAGAGTGCAGTGCTCTCAGATCCAAAGCTCCTCACTGATGAAGGCCACAATCCAGAAACTAGTCTGGGGATATTGGATGAGTAGGCACTAGATGGGGATTTTATGCACAAGCCTTCTGGAATCCATTGATTTCTTTGGCTTGCATTGAGTGGCAATATGCATAGAGATTTTTGCCTTTCTGTATATATATATATATATATATATATATATATATACAGA
The DNA here is from genome assembly GCA_028023455.1 of Epiperipatus broadwayi. NCBI lineage: Eukaryota > Metazoa > Onychophora > Udeonychophora > Euonychophora > Peripatidae > Epiperipatus > Epiperipatus broadwayi. Next base: position 166,168 of record JAQFVV010006800.1, on the reverse strand, counting down.
AAGGCAAATAGTATATATATATATATATATATATATATATATACACTCATAGAAAATAGTAAGAACTAAACATCGAAGCCAGATTTCATACATTTTTAATAAACTTAAAAAACCCTAATAAATGATTTGAAAAGAAAAAATTCCAATAACAAAGTGAAGAAGATAAGCTATAGTTTAAATGTGTTAAAACTAACATGGAACAATTTTTAATGTGTAGTGTATTGAAAATGGTTGCATGTAATGATAATGCTAATAAAGTAAATAAATAGTTATCTCAATTAATAGAATTACTTGAAATTATTATTTTTTAGTTTAAATTACAAATAAATTCTAATGTGCATACACAAATGTTTGCTTCCACCCAAAAATATATATATTTTGGTTTTCAATTTTAAATTTTCAAAGCTTTAAATAAATTAAATATTTTTTAATATTTTACTATATTCTCTAATTGTCCAGTCAAATATTTAAAAAAAAAAGTCATTGTTTTGTATTTAATTTTCCAGGAAAATATTAAAGTACAAATACTATTAATTAAAAAAATCAGTAAAATATATAAATTTGATTGATACCTTTGATGTTTTTATTTTTGTATTTTTTTTTAGTTTGAATAACTTATTTTAATTAATTCATGATTTTTATTTTTTTTCCTATAAAGTATTAAATGAAATATAATTATTGTCTACTTTTTAAAAAAAATGCTATAATTCTTTAATGTCATTTGCAAGAATGTTAGTAAAAATATAGAAAGTCTGTTGTAAATATAAAATTTTTAATAACTAAATATTACACATTATGGAAAAAAAAGGGTATAATCTACCTTAGCAATGATTTTTTTTAAAATTACAATATAAAAATGCAGTTCTAATATAAAGAATATCATTTAATAGATTGAACAAAACGTTTTATAATATTTTATATTTATATTCACAATATGTTTTCAAAAACAGTAGTTTATTTTATTTACATTATTCCTGAACTATGTACCAAAGTATAAATAATTACTTAGATGCTAGTGTTAATATCACATGCCATTTTTATCTTAAAAAATGTTATAGCCACATCTCAGATTAATTTTGGGATATTATTTTTTTTTATTATTAGCCATTGGTTTATCATCCTTATAATAAATGACCCTGGAATAAGGTAATAAAATAAATCACTGTTTCTAAAAGCATAATATATGAAATATGTCACAAATGTATGTCCAATAGATATTAAAATTAATAATGTTATTGTGTAATATGTACATTTAATAAATTGAATGCAAAACATAATAGATGATATTATTATTATTATTATTATTATTATTATTATTATTATTATTATTATTATTATTATTATTATTATTATTATCATCATCATCATCATCAATGTAAATCAGAAATAAATATTATTATATATGACTGCATTTCACATGTAATTGAAGAACAGGGTTGAATTATTATTATCTATTTTGATATGTCTAAAATCTTTGATAAAGTTGGTCATAATATTCTTCTAAATAAATTATATAACCTTGGTCTAGCAAATAATTTAGCTTGTTTGTCTGAATCTTTTATAAAAAATAGAGCAGCTTTTATTAAGTTTAATAGTGGAATATCTGATGAGTGTTATCTTGGAGTGCCTCAAGGTAATATATTGGCTCCATTATTTTTTAATATATATGATTGTATGATTGTATATTGATTAATATGATATTAATAGTTTTTGCAAATGGTACAAAAAATTAAAATGATTGTCAATATAAACAAATGCTCTTCAGTATTTTCTTACAATAAATCTTACATTCTAAGATTTGAATATTGTATTGATAATTTTAAAGTAAAATCTATTGACACAGTTCAAGATCTTGGATTCCCAGTAATAGCTTTTTTCTTCATCATATAGAATCAATAATAAATAAAATCCTCAAGATTGTGAGAACTATTTACAGACATGGTAGTGTTTTTGAATACTTCACCAAATATAAACGTTCTCTGTCTTTAGTTCTTCTTATTTTGAAATTGAAATCAGTTTTATGGAATACACATTCAAAAAGAGACATAAGTAAAATGCAATTAGTTTTCCCAAAAAAATTCTAGGTTTTATCAACTAAAAAATATTGTAACATGCCTCTTTTAGCAAGAAGAAAGCTAGGGATGTGACATTTTAATATAAAGTTATTACCGAAAATAAAAAAGTTTTGTATAACTTGATTTCAAAATGGCACTTGAATTATTGTCAATATGAAATTCATGTCTACAATTATTTTTTGATTGAAACTTGTAGAAGTAATACTTTATAACCCCCCCCTTCTTTGATCTACCTAATATTTACAATTCAGATTTTGTTAATGAAAACCTTTTTCAGCTTAATATTAATGAATTTTCAAAGGTTTTAAAAATTATATATAATGTATGATTAGTGAAATTTTTTATCTATTTATTTATTTTATTACTCCCCTAAAACAAATGCAATCTGTAATTGGCCTTTGGCTGTAGAAATGTACATTAATCAAAGAATTGAATTATTATTATTATTATTATTATTATGATGATGAGGATGATGTTTCAACAATATACTTTATTGTTCAAAAGATATGTTACATATGTTTTATAAATAATTTACAAGGGTTTTTCCAGGATTACAAAGGTAAATTTGATAAACACTGCTGATTACAGTGCAATTATATGAACATTGGTATTGTACATGATTGTTTTTAATGATACTTTTTTGTGTAACATAGTATTGGATGTACAAAAAAGAAAAATTTCATAACCTTTGAATTAAAGTTCATTTGACTTGAGATTGACTTGTCCAGTTAGATAGCCTTCTGTGATGGTGAATTATTTGTAATTAGTGTCTGAAACATAGTTTTTATGTAGCTAGTTGTATTATGAAGCAGATGAAGTGTTCACAAAGTTTGATAGTAGTGCCTCTTGTGATTGTGGGCACTTATAGGTTGGACTGCTTTCTAATAAATGACCATGTCACTGCAAAATTTTAGGGGGGGTGTTGTTAGCCTGTACTTTTAGTTTGCGTAATTTATTAATAAATGTGAATGGATTCCTCATAGTGTTGCTGCTAAATAAGAAGGTGCAACACAAGCATTATTATTATTAATTTATTATTATTGTTATTACTACTACTATTATTAATAAATATGCTATTAATATAAAATTGAATGTGATGAATAGATAATATATTGTAAATAAATATTCAATAAATATTAAAATTAATAATTATAATTGTTTAATATTTAAATTTCCTATAGTATTCAGAGAGCGTTAAAATATATAAAATGTTTATAACAAGAGAATAAAAGTTATATGCTTGATAATATTATATGTCTTTTTAATCTTAAAAACTATTATTTGGAAAGACTAAGACACTAAAAAAAAAAAGAAAATTTAAGATATCACAGTTTTCCTACAGCTTTATATTAGGGGAGATAAAAATTTTAAAGCAATGCATTAAAATGTAATTTTTCCATTTATAATTTTAGTTATATTCAAATTATATTACAGAAAAAAGGAAGTATTTTTGAATCATTTAAAAATTATCCTCGAATGTTAAGAATATAACAGGTATAAATGTTGAGTGTGTGCTACAATTATACATTATAACGCTATCATTTTTAGACAATTGATTGGATGGATATACTTTTATTATTTTTATATTATAAATTCAGTTAATGTAAGAATGGTATATTAAATAATTAGCTCTTATAAATCTAAAAAACAAATGGTATGTTATGACTTTTAATATGTAACACATACAAAACAATAAAATATAAACAGTTACCTGTCTATAAAACTACTTTTATATTACAATCAGAAGGTTGGTTTTCATCACAAAAAAAAACAAACAAAAAAACAGTAAAATGGGCTGTTCAAAAATTATTCATACAACATGTTGACAAAAAAAAAAACAAAAAAAAAAACATATTGATTAAAAGATTTTACAAAATAAATTTAATCAGTCAATGGCAAATTTATTTAGTGTACATCTGAAAAAAATACATTATTTACTAATCAAACTACACCAAGGACTGCAAATTTAATTTTAAAAAGTACACAATATATATATATATGACTGTATAAATAAACAAAAGGATGTGTGTGTATCTACAATATATATATATATATATATATATATATAGGACTGTATAAATAAACAAAAGGATGTGTGTGTATCTACAAAATATTATTCTATACTTATATTAAAATTTGTATAAAAAACTTAATGAAATAGTTATACATATTAATTAAATATTATAGATAGTACAATGTAATATAAATATATATTAATAATACTTTATTATTAGTTTTAAAAGAGACATGTGTATATCCATAGTTATTTACACAAATATATAAAGGTAATAAAAATAATAAAAATATAATAAAATAATTCAGTCGGAAACTAGATAATTTAAGGATGTGATAGTGCCTATGTTTAAGCTAATTCCATGTAAGAATAAAGTATTGAATTTAAAAATAAAAATATAATAATTTCTTTATTTTCTCCTTCTTGAAAAAGAAAAATCATTCGGTAATATCATTATTCTCAAATCATCAATTGAATGATCTGGTAAATTAAAATGATTTGGTATTGGTCTGTCTTCATTTTATGCAAAATGTCAAATGTATGGATTGTTATTCTAACATGTACATTATTTGCAGATTCATTTACATAATGGTTCAAACATATATTAAACTCTAGTAAATATATTAAATTGACACTTTTTTCAAGTGACATATTTAAGGATATATCATTTAAAATTATTACTTGTGCTTTGTACCACATCTGTCACAATAATATGTTTGCATATAAGTCATCTTTTATCATTATATGGATAATAACCTTTTATTTATGATAATCAAATTTGCTCTAACAATTCTATCTTTAAGCGATCTAGATCTTTGATATATAACCTTAGCATTTTTGAAAAAAAAAAAAAGATTTTAAATAATATGTAGAACCTACTATATTGAAATGCTTTTCCAATATACAGTTAGTATTAGATAAGTCACTATTAAAAATAAGAACCAACACATATTTTTTATTCTTTTCAGATAAAAGTCATTTCTTTCAATTACTGAAGACTTTATTATTTCCTAATACAACAATGTTTTAAACACCTCATATTCATCAATCTATCATATAGAATCTTATTAATTTGTTGAAGAAATTTCTTATTACTACAAATCTTTCTAATTCTTAAAAATTGACTATAGGGGTTATTAGGTTTTAAATGTTTAGGATGGTTATTATGAAAATGTATGTAGGGATGGTTATAAGTTGGTTTCTATAAACATTTGTAAGAATCCTATTAGTGTAAATATATTCAACATCAAGAAAATTGGCAATTGTTTTCAAAAAATTCATTGTAAAATTTATATTTTTATTAAAATTATTTATATAATCTAAATAATATTTTAATTTGAAAAGAACAGATAGATGAAACTGAAATAAATTGAAAGACTGGAAATCTTATTGCGCTCATTATAATGCTTATCTGACAGCCAATCAGATGTTATGATGGCTGTCCGAGTGATGATCAAACCATAAGCACATGTCAAAGAATTTATGAGAAAAGGGTGGCCTTTCCTTTACTTTTCTTTCTATATATCTAATCCAGTTGAAAGTATTTAGGTTTGAAAGCATGAATCTTTAAATATCTTCACAATTAACTTTCCAAGTCTAAATTATAAACATACAGTGTGAAATCCTATGATTTACAATGCAGTAGTTTTTCAAATGATATAACTTGCAATAAAGTATGTAAATAATATTTTAATTTGTGTTTATGGTTTGATCATCATTTGGACAACAGCCATCATAACATCTGATTGGCTGTCAGATGAGCATTATAATGAGCACAAAGAGATTTCCAATCTCTCATTTTATTTTAGTTATATAACCAGCACCACATTTCTAAGGATAGAGAATTCTAGTTGTGCCATAAAAATGTTCATGTATTTTGGTACCATTTTTGTACCCATCACAATACCTTGTTCTATTAATAATATTTAGAATTGAAAATGGAAAAAAATATTTCTTAAGATTAAATATATTAATTCTATCATTGTTATAATAAGGTAGTGATCATACTTTGTATCTTGTAGACTGCATTTAATAGGCTCAAAAATGCAATATCAAAAGTAACTAAAAACAATTATCTGGTTGTTGAGACAATATTTTCTAAAATTGAAAGGAAATGCATAGTATCTGTAATGTAAGAACTAAATAATGATGGAATAAGACTAATAAAATTGTTAGCATATGCATTAATATTTTCTATAGATGAAATGGAGTTAGCTATAACAAGTCTACAAGGACAGCCTGGTTTATGAATTTTTGGCAATGTCTAAATTATACTGGGATGAATTCTGTTTGGTTTTCTTTTAGACTTAAAATAATACTATTGAATAATTTATTTATAGTAGTTTGTGTAATAAGTCACAGAAATAAAGATCCAAATACACCAAAATGTATGGGTGTAGAACTGAGTTTAGACCCATATGACTATATATGCTATTGAGCTTAGATTGAAAATACTATTGTGTTTTCAATTTCATTCTCATAGTTTTGTAGTTAAGTAGAGATAAATGGTGGCAGCTGGAGGATTGCATTAAATTCTAAGATCTAGGTGCAATGTCCTCAGATCCAAGGCTCCTCACTGTTGAAGGCCACAAGCAAGAAACTAGTCTGGGAATATTGGATGAGTAGGCACTAGTTAGGGATTTTATGCACAAGTCTTCTAGCATCCATTGATTACTCTGGTCTGCACAGGGTCACATTACTGTATGGAAAGTTTTGGCTTTTATTAGATCTTAACTAAAAGTTTTAATCAGAATTTTAATCAAATAGAAAATGAGTTTCTGCTTTTTAATAATATAATAAAACAAACAAACAAACAAAAAACTTACAGTACAAGTGTTATGACACATATTTTTAATAATAAAAAAATTACAAAATACAAAATTTTTAAATATAACTTTCTTTTAAAATCTTTATGACTATACATGTTACTTTTGATTTCAAGATGGTTGCCATTGAAGCAAAGCATCTGGTTCATATATATATATATAAAATTAATAAAGCAAGTCATGTATTGAGTTGGTATTTTAGACCTAGTGTCTGATTGTTCTAGCTCCTCACTGATGTGAGCCAAAAGCTTGAAACTAATCAGTCTGAAGATGAAAATAATTAGAGATTTTATAGGCTTTCTCTTTGGCACTGATCAATAAAAGTTTGTTAGAGCTATTGGTATGCACCCTCTCAGTGAGATAAGTTAAGGCAGTCACATCTTACTATAATCAGATTTAAGGTCTTCATATGCCAAGACTGATGTGATTTAATTTTGATATAAAACTTTATCTATTCCAAATAAATAATTTATTATTAATACAAATTATATCTAAAGTACATCAAATCAATCTTCACCTTAATTGATTTAATGGTTATGCTCAGATTTCAAATTCAGGTAAGTTTAACAATTGACTCTCTTCAGGGGTTTCTATCAATATGCTAGAGTAATAATAATAAATCTCATTAATTTTTTTAAATGGGTTTCATGAAGTTAATATAATAATCAATAACGATTATATATTATATGTTTGATCTTATCTTATAAAATCAAATAAATAAATAAAATAAATTAAAGACTTCATTTAGTTTAATATAAAACATAATTATTTTTTAACAAATAAATAACAAACTTTATACTATATAAGAATTATTTATATATCTACTATCATATATTTTTCTATTTACCAATGGTAGATATATTTTTAAATTTATAACACTACATGATTTTATAACTTATATAAAGTATATATATCAAAATATTAAGATTACTATATTAAAACTATCGTATAATAATTAGATTAAAATAATTTTTTGTAATTATAGATGATTAATACAATATATACATATATATATATATATGATCAATAGATGGAGCTTTACCAAGACCTCCAAAACAAGCGTATTCTGTTTACATAAACGTCAGAGTCAATATTCACTGTCTCTTTCATTTTGCTCCACCCTTAGATCAGCTGATTTCAAGCTGATTTGCTCTCATCAGTGAAGGGATAGGAGTTAGAAACTACACCTAAACATTAACTCCAACCGTTTATGCAAAACGTTTCTATCAGTTTGCAAGCATAAATTTTTTAGACTCATTAATGTCTTCAAACTCAGCCTATCAAACCAGATAGCTATATGGGTCTGATATCAGTTCAGTTTCTCCACATAGTCAAAGGTTCTGCAATATATAGCATTGCAAGAAAACTTTAAAGGCACATTTATGAAAAAGAAAAACAAGTTTTATATATGTAAAACCTGCTATCGCTTGTATTAACGATCAATAGATGGAGCTTTACCAAGACCTCCAAAACAAGCCTATTCTGTTAGTGTTTAGGTCTAGTTTCTAACTCCTATTCCTTTACTGATGAGAACAAATCAGCTTGAAATCAGCTGATCTGAGGGTGGAGTAAAATGAAAGAGACAGTGAATATTGACTCTGACATTTATATAAACAGAATACACTTGTTTTGGAGGTCTTGGTAAAGCTCCATATATTGATCATTTAAGTCTAAGCCAGTATCAAATCAGATAGGTATATAAAACTTGTTTTCCTTTTTCATAAATGTAACTTTAAAGTTTTCTTGCAATGATATAGATTGCAAGAAAGACTTTAAAGGCACATTGTATGAAAAACGACATATCAAGCTTTATATATGTAAGCCTGCTATCGTTTGAAGACATTAATGTGTCTAAAAAATTCATGCTTGCAATCTGATAGAAACGTTTTGCATAAACACTTGAGAGTCAGTGTTTAGATCTAGTTTCTATACTCTATCCCTCACTGAGGAGAGCAAACCAGCTTGAAATCAGCTGATCTGGGGGTGAGCAAATGAAAGAGGTAGTTAATTGTGACTCTTTTTTCGTTTATGTAAACAAATTTTCCATTTGTTCGGTGGTTTTGGTAAAGCGCCATCTTTTGAACATAAATAACAAGTGATAGCAGGTTACGTGAGTAACTTGTTTTTGTTTTTCATAAATGTACCTTTAAAGTTTTCTTGCAATGATATATATTGCAGAGACTTTGATTATATGGTGATACTGAACTGAGATCAGACCCATATAAATATCTGGCTTGCTAGGCTGAGTTTGAAGACTTTACCGGTCTGAAAAATTCACGCTTGCAATCTGATAGAAACGTTTTACATAAACACTTGAGAGTCAGTGTTTACATCTAGTTTCTATACTCTATCCCTCACTGAGGAGAGCAAACCAGCTTGAAATCATCTGATCTGGGGGTGAGCAAATGAAAGAGGTAGTTAATTCTGACTCTTTTTTCGTTTATGTAAACAAATTTTACACTTGTTCGGTGGTTTTGGTAAAGCGCCATCTTTTGAAGGTTTCTTTAAGTAAACAAAATCAGTTTGCTGTCAAAAGTAAAATTAAAAGTTTAAGAGTTTATTACAGTTTGTTTTCAAAAAAGATATGAATCAAATAGTTTTCCATCGTTAGTTTTTGAAATAAAAAGCTGCAATTAATTAATCAGAAGGGGAGAGGGATGTTTCATTAGAAAAGTTAAACTAAAGTTTTATAAAAAGGAAGTAAAGAGTTTTCTTATTAGTATTCGTAAAATTTAATAATTTAAAGTTTAAAAAATACAAATCTCTTTTCATTCGAATTAAAGAAAAAATAATCTTAAAACTAGTAATATATGTGCGTATATATGTGAGATTGTCAATAATAGAATAAATGTATGTGTAATAAATGTTATTATAAATAAATGATAGTTAAAGAAGATTATCATTAAAAACACGGAAACGACTATTAATTAAAAATATAAAACAACACTTCTGCATGGCTATTACTATTTAAACAATCTTCCAAAACACATTGTCAAAGGATTATCAATGAAATTTCAACAACAGATATTGCCAGAGGATATCGAAAAGAAAAACACTTCGCAGGTATAAATAGTAAAATTTTATTGGATAATCAGTTCAATTCAGAAATTAATTGAGTCAGTTAAGTCAAGAGAGGACAATCAGTTGAGTTAATTGTATCCAAAAACAAAATGCAGTGCTGAGTAGCTTTTTGGAACACACATTTTTTGCACAGTCTGATGTCTGATAAAAACAGCAAATCTGCCTGTGAAATAATGTCAGCGTAACAACTTGGAAATCTCCATCAATATCTAATTGTCTCCAATAATAATAATCATGAAGAATAAGGAAACTCATCAAGAAAATGTCCCAGGTGGCTGGAAGAAGCAACAAACAAAAAGAAAAAAGGTCTAAATCTACGTTCAAATTCCTAGGTAAACATTTGCTTATTTTCATTTATACCATAATAGCCATTGCATTAAAATTCATAAAGCCTCCAGAGACAAGTAATTTGAACTCTATAATCATGCAAAAATGAACTATTGATTTTATAAACGTCAAACATTATTTATGCCTTTTCATAAGATATATATTATAGTGTATTAATTTAAAATGTGTGTGTGTTATATTATTTAAAAAATTATAAAGATGTTTAAATTTAGTAAATTAATGTTAATTAATAAATTCTCTTGAAACTTAAACTTTATTTGTCAGTCAATTCTTTTTATCAATTCTTTTACAAATCTTTATCATTTCTTTTCACCAATAATTATGTATAATCTGTTAGTGATTACAAACAGCTGAGCTAGTCATGGATATTTAGGTGTCGAGTTAGTGGCCATTCCTCAAAGTGCGTTATTTATTCATTTTTGAATAGATATCTGGCACCCATGTTTATACACAAACAAAAAAATGTGCTTTGAATGTGGTGTTGAACTCAACAGCCAAGAAGTTATGTCCTGGAAATGTAACACTAGTTATATATATATTTTATAGCTATCATTTGGGCATACATACTCTCTGAGTATGTTCTTCTCTGCCTAAGAAGCCAGTGTTTTGATGACACATATTCGAACCCGACACAAATGGCTTTACCCAACTTGGGGCTGGATCTAAGAAACAATAGTAACTAAATACTTTGTTTCTTGTTTAAAAAAATTTTTTATACAAAAGCTAAATTACGTATGTTAAATTTTTTTAATTTTAAAAAAAGAATTGACCGAAAACTTTTATTTTAATGAAAAGAGATATATGCTATTTACATTATTTAAAATAAGTACTTTAACTAAAAACATTAGCTCATTCTGCATGTGATGCCTCTTGAATAAGATGCATAGTTTTTGATAATTGTAATTTATAAGCATTGTATCCAATGTGATAGCCATTCCATTTTGCACATAGATGTTCCACCTCTGCAAGCCCTGTTCCAGAACTGCAAAGCAAGAACAATTTTGAATTCAACTTAGTTAAATCTTTACTGTTACCAGATTGACTTTTTAATGCTATGGTTGTATATAGTGGATTGTGAGAAGTTTTAATCAATTCTTTACTATTGAAGTTCTCCATATTTGTTAATTCTGAATGTAAATAATGAAACATCTCTTTCCATTCCTGAATTTTACTTTTTATATCCATGAGATCCAAAATGTATGCATCTTATTCAAAAGGTATCACATGCAGGATGATTTAATGTTGTTGTTCAAAGTAGGAATAAAATTTTATGGTACCAATTGGATAATCCATCATAGGTGGTTTTGATAACAAACTTATTCAAAGTATTAATATAATGTAACCTCATCAACTGTCTTCTAACCTTTTATTCCTTTTGGTCCCCAACATGGGACTTGAATAGAACCATTTAACTGAGATTATTGTTGTATTTAATGATCAATCTTGTTAGCATGAATAAATTTATTTACAGGAGATAACTGATATACATATATTTGATAATCAAACATGTGAAATAATTTTTGCTGTAACCATGAACATTAAATTCACTTGTGGTTATAATTCTATTGTTTATTTTGTAGTGATGATAATAATAAACAACTTCATTTTAATGGGTTAAATATTTTGATGATTTAATTTTAAAATTTTGAATTCTCTAAAATATGTTATGATTAAACCTTATAATAGAGTTTTGAAGGCATTTTACTGAGTGATAGTAATGGTTGAATAATTTTGATTTATGCAATTTTTAGATGTGTTATTTTATACCTTATCAGCTGATCAGTTGTCTGACTAGCAGATGTTAATAAAATATTAATTATTGATAGAATTATTTATTCATTCATTTAAATGATAGTTTTCATATTTTTATATTTTAATGATATATTTATAATTGTTAGCTAACATACTTGTAATTGATATTATTAATATTGATATGTTGGGAGGGTCAGAAGGTAGCAACAAAATATTTTAAAATTTTTTTAAGTAAATTTGATGAGTCAAATAAAAAATTTAATAATAAATTTGATAAGTTAAAAGATGATATTAGTAAGTGGAGAACTGAAACAAGAGCTAATACAGACATTATGCATAATATTAGGCTTAAAGAGTCTAAAGCTAATTCAAATGATTTGAAAATTGAGATTGAAAAATCTCATACTAATAGTAATGAGGTAATAAGAATAAGTTTAAGGAATCTAAAATAGATTCAGATGGCAAACAAATTACATTAGGTATTAAAGTAGATGAAGCAAAGGTTGATTCTAATATTGAAGTCGTAGAATTTATAGAAATTAGTAAAAGCATCAGCACTTACATAAATGATAAGTTTTTGAATAATAATGAAAACATTATTATAAATGATAAAAAATGGAAAGATAAGGTGCTTATTAGTAAAGTTCGTGAAGTTGATAAATTATTATCTCTGCATGAGACCTGTAGTTTTAAGTGATTTAACAAGGATGATTATTCACAGATATTTACTAATTGTAAAAATGAAGTAGTTTTGTATGATATCTAGTCAAGGAGAATTAATGAAGTGAGTAAGTTTATAACAAAATAAATATGTGTATTTTACTAAATGATAGTTTAGGGTATTTTAAATTCATTATCAATAAAAATGATTATTATGGTAGAAAATGTGAGTGGCTAAAAATCTTTAAAATAAATATGTTCAGTTCATCTCATTCTATAAGTAATGATAATAGAGTTAGTCATAGTTTTTTAATATATAAATATGATAACTTGGAAAATAAGTCATTTTGTAAAGTCATTTATGTATTTGATTTTATTAATTTTGACAATACTAGTTATTGGTATAGTTATAGTTATCAAAACAAGATGATAATGCAAAACATAAATATTCATAAGTTTGATGATGATGATGATAATAATAATAATAATAATAATAATAATAATAATAATAATAATAATAATAATAATAATAATGATGATGATGATGATAATGATTTTATTGCTAATTTTGTTTGGTATAAAGATGTAATATTTATATGTAACAAAGAGATTGAAGACATTGTTTATAGTATAAAGAGTTACTGTAATTTGATAGGGACTTTATTTGGTAAATATCCAGTTAAGTTAAAAAAGAACTTAAATAAATATCATTTCTGTGTAAATTTTTTTTTTTTAATAATAGACAATATATTTATAAATGAATTTAGTAAAGATGTTAGTTTATATTCATCACTTGGCACATAAATTAAATACGAATTTAACTTTCCTTCTGTGGTTAATAAATTTCGTAAATGCATGAATATTCATTGGTTCCTTTAAGTGATAATTGTTTACTGATCAAGATTCCCAAGTATGAAAGACTGTTCTGAATAATAAAAAAAGTGGGTGAGAATGAATTTCTCTTAGAAACCACAGAAAGTGATAAAGGTACCTTCATAAATAGATTTTGGTAAATAATTTATTGAAAATTCATATTATTTTATATGCATTTGCAATTAAAAATCTTTAAATTATAAGATATAAAAGTAAATAACTTTTGTCTCAATTATTCAACTAAAGGTAAGATGCATTTTCAATATATTATATTAAAAAAGAAAAAAATCCAAAAAACTTTATATCTAGAAAAAAAGAACTTGCTAGAATATTATAAATATAAATATATTTTTAATTAAGATTAACCTGGAAAAAAAAAACATTTATAAAGAACTATCAAAGAAGTAATATATATATATATATATATATATATATATATTAAAACTAAAAAGAAACTTTTTTCTCATTAGAAATAATGAATTAATTAATACATTTTATTCATATTATCTACATTTTTTATATACACACATACATGTGCATTTTATGTATATTTTCAATCTTGAAATAATTGTCTTAGAAAAATATAATATAGTTTAATAAATTTATTAATTAATGAAATGTCATTAAGATATAAATACCTGTGTGTGCACACATCTGAATGGGTACCCAAACATATGTTAAATCGAGTATTATTTATGTGGGTGCTTGTCTTATAGTTAAAGATGCCATTGGATGGTGCCGTTTTCATGCTAAAACTATAAAATATGAACATTTATGGCCGTTGATTTTAATAATTTTTCTGTGCTTTTTTGTAATGCGAAAATAAAAACAAAACAAAATCGTCTTTTTTAAATATTATTTTTTTATTAACGTATACAATTTAAATGATAATAATAAATGTAAAATAAAATAAACAAATTATTATTTGATACATCTTTTTTGTGTTTCTTTATTAGAAAAATAAATTTCCTATTGTATAGTTTTTACTTGTGTTACTGCTTTTTTTTTTTTTTTATCAATTTTGTATATTTTTTTACTTGTGTTACGGCTTTTTTTGTTGTTGTTGTTTAAAAAATAATAATCGTAATAAAAATTAAAATTTCTTAGTCTATTTTTTATTTTCTTAGTCTTCATTTTACATTTTTTTTTTATTAACAGATAAACATATATTACAACTATTTTTTAATTCAAATAAAAAGTAACAGTTGTTAGTGTTATTTTTAGGGTTAGTTTTAGGGTTAGGTTTAGGGTTAGTTTTACGGTTAGTTTTAGGGTTAGGTTTAGTAATATATAAGTCATAAAGCTTGCAAATAGGACACATCATTATATTCTGTTGTTGGTAAATCACTGAATCTAACAACATGTGTGATTTCCTGTGCCATATTGTTTATCTCTTGGAATGTTATGAATAGTACGTTACTTGATGCATTACCGAATTGCAACTCACTAAAAATATAGATCTTTAATGTTTTCACAATTAAAACTTAAATACAGTATGTTTTAGAAAGTCTTAGAATTATTCCTTTACAAAATCTGAACATTTTAATTTTTTAAAATAAAAAAAAAACACAAATAAAACCACATTTCCATACGGGTCAAATACACACTCTTTCATCAAGTCATAACTGTTTTATAAACTGTGCGAATTTGTGCCATATATTTGCTTCCTTGCAACATACATGCTGGGCTGCGATGCGACATAGTGGCCTGCATTCTGTACAACAACAAAAAAGTTGTATTATAGAAAATGCGGGTTTGAACGTGTTGGCCATGGAAACAGCATTTTTATTACTTTTAGCATGAAAACAGCACCATAGAATGGCGTCTTTAGCTATAAGATGAGTATCTTTATGTGTTATAAAAAATGACATTTTAAAAATTGGTTTACGACAATTCTAATATGTTAATTTTATATTATGAAATACTATGTCAGTGCTTATACAGACATGCATCATACACACACACACATATATATATATATATATATATATATATATATTCAAATCAATCATACTTTATGAATTATTAAAATATATTTTTTTATAATTCTGACAATTTGAAGATGTTAATTTTTAAATTATTATAGTGCATATTTGAGTATTTATATGTAGATGTTTTATGTAAATCCATTTAGATGTTTTATGTAAATCCATTGAAATATTTGTAATTCGCAATATAATAGCTTATTTCCTTTTGTATTAATCAAAATCAGAATACTGAATTTATATTTGTAGAATAATCAGCAGACTTTAATTTCATTTTATTGTTTCTGCTTAATAAATTAATATTTCATTGTTAAAATTATTCCAGTGAATTTATTTACTCCTAAAAAATTATAAATTATTATGTTATATTATATCTCTTGTTCACAGTAAGTTATAGATTGTTTGACCACTGACCCAGATTCATGCATAATTCTCTGTTATATGAAAGGAGTTTATATTTAATGTTTATGGACATCTAGATGACGATGATTTCATTGATTTTCTAATGCTGAATAGTGCAAAGGGAATATCCTTTAAAGTTCATGTACTATATTTCATTTTATTTATTGTTTCTTTAGAAATATAGTTTATAGTTGGCCAATACATTAATGGTACTAAGTGGCCAGAGCATTGATAATAATCAGCATCCTTTAGTATCCTAATATTATTTATTTTTAATTGTTATATTCTTATATATTAGCATTTAAATTTGTATATACAAATTATTGTTTAAATATTATGCCACAAGCTGATAAGAGCTAAATAATTAGCATGGTCCACAGCAGACCCACTCAAATCCAGTCACAAGATTGACTGTTGATTTATTTTTATTGTTGACCATTCATGATGATGAATGATTGTTGCTTTTGTCTAATGCTAGTGAACTTATAGTTCTGTGTTGATCTTTTATGCTCATATTTATTATATATTTGTGTGTTTAAATTTGAGTTTTTCACTTTGTGATGATGATTTTCAATCACCCCAGGTTTACTCTTAACTTCATACCATTACAATAGCCATAGATGAATAGATTTATCATGTAACTAGATCAACTTTATACATGATTAACTGTCAATTTAACAAAACTAATTAGATCCTGTGTCTTTCTTATTTATAATTGATATTGTTGATGATTAATAAACTATATGACACTTGTTTGACTGCTTTATATAAAATATTCAGGTTATTTACCTGATCATCATGTGTCAAATCATCTCTATCATTGCTAAATGTTTATTTTTTTGTAGATGAAGTTTGAAATGCCTAAGTTATAGTACCACTTTCTTTTTAGTAAAGTTACTATAAATATAGTACCTTTTAACAACACCATTCTGGCTTTCACTGATAATATGGCACCCTTTTTACAGATCCAAATAAGATTTCTCAAGATTTATAGTGAATTATTCACATATGCATTTAGAATGAGAGCCTTAAGTTGTGAAGTACTAAAATAATTAAATAATTAAAATAATAAAACAAGTTTATTTAAGACATTATCAACTAATAAGTATTAAAATCACATGCTTATATATTACTAAAACCCCTGTTTTTTAAAGCATTTATGTCAGAAAAAGTAGATGACGATAATTATTAAATATTGTCGATTTACAAAATCTTCTTTTCCAACAGTGTTTATTTTCAATTTAACATTATTAATTTAGAGACAGACTAACACAAATAATAGAAAAAATGAAAATAATTAAAAATAAAGTAACTATTCACAAAAGATATTTGAGAATGTAAAAGTAAACTTAAGACAATGCTTTCATTCTGCTAACATACAAACAGATACACATGTTAAAATTATTGAGGCCTCTTATTTAAATAAGTATCTAAAATTAAAAAAAATTCTTATTCAATTTATTTAATAACACATTAAATTTCCTCTTATAAATACCTCTTTATGCCTTCATTGATAATTTTAAAAAAATCTAAGAATCTCACATTTATGGCATCATTTATGATTGATTTTGGTCATTTCCTTTATAGTATTGGAAATCTTCAATAGGTGAATTATGTAATGCCAAACAATGAGAAAAAAATATTTTACTGTGGGAAAACAAGATCTATATTTTATACCATAATTTCTGGTCTCATTGCAAGCATTTTCCAATGTTGGACGAGCTATATTTTCAGGCTTCAACTGGTAGCATTTAGTTGATATAGGCCATGGTTTTCATTATTTCGATTTTACACACATCTATCATTGTAATTGTGTTTAAATTAATAATGAAAAGTATTTTACATGTTATATTTTTAAAGTTATTAATCGTCACTGGCTTACTGTAGTGAGAGACAATTGCTCCAATTTGGAATCTCCCTACTTTTGATAGGTTCCTAGATATTATCTATTTGATATTTTATTTGTACACTGAGTTTTGACTCATGTTTTTTTCTTCTTTTATCCTATATATGTAGCTCTTACACGTGCAAATGAATACAAATCTTTTCATAAACCTTTCATTCTTGCTATTTTTTATTCTTTGTTATTGTTTTTCCTTTTCTGTAAATTATCACTAATCAGATATTTTCCTTTGTTTGTAATAGTTTTAAATAAATCTGGTAATTACAATTAATAACTATTTTTCTTTTTTTGTTCTAACTTAACTTAAATCTGATAATTAGTATTAATCAGACGTTTTACAATCAATGACAAAATAAACTATTAAACCAATTTACAAAATATATCTATATATTCAGATTTAATGATTATAAACTTACGTTCAAGCTTTTTTAACTTAAATAGTATATAATCTTTACTTATATATTCAGCTTTTTTTTCTTTCTTCTATAAGAAAATGTAAACAGTTTATTTCTCATTTTCTATCTATGTTAATGGTCATTGACTAGAGAATATAGGTGATTTATTTAAACTACATATCTAATTTTTAATATACGTGCAGTTTTCTAAATGTTTTCATTGCAATAAATCACTTTTATGACTAAAACATTAATGCTATTGACTTAAATTTTATGCTCAGTTTAACTAAGCATAAATCTTCAATCCAAAGAATCTTATCATTTCATTACTTTTATTTTGTTTTATAATTGTTTGATCTATTCTATCTATTTGAAATTAACATGGTTTGTAAAATTGGATGAAGCCATCTTAGCTACGTTTGTATCATTACATTATCCCTTCTAAAATGATGTTAAATAAAACTGCCATTAACAATTTCATCTCTTTTTTTCTATTTTTTGATTATGTTACAGCATCATTAACGACTATAAATATAACCCAAAAGATGAATTGTTTTTTTTTTTCTTTTGGAAAATCTACTTACTTATCACAACTTATGTTGGTGTCAACTAATAATAATTCCCTATTATAAAAATATTTATATATTCCTACATCTATTGATGTTATAGCTATTACTATTACTGGTTTTGAATTACCCTCAGATCACTGGTCTTTACAAGAAGCCTGTCATGCATTAGAATTGAGAGTTTGTCTTACAATATTTATCCATACATTTAATTTAACTTGAAAATGCAAAATAAATTGACTAGATTAAAACTGTATTTTGGTCTAGTTCCTTTAAAAGAAAAATAATACCACAAATATTGGACTTTAAAACAAATTGATGCAGGAAAATTAATTATTGGTCAATACTCAATTCTTACATGCAACAAACAATATATGAATGAAAATAATATGATAAACATGCTCAATCCCACAGACATTTACTTGAAGAAGTCATAATGATACTATCTCATTCATCACTCTGATGATTATTGAGATACACATAGCAAACTTCTAATCTGTTAATTTATATTTCACTAAAATGACTTCTACATTATGGCATTATATATATCTCTTATGCCATTTTTATATCTAATAATCATCTTTTTATTTTATTTTATAATAAATAAATAGGGCACTATGTAACACTTTACCAATCTTGATATTCATTAATGTTCTTTTCCTCCAAATTCTAGAATTTCAATAAAATTTGGCATTATAGTTTTCTTTTGCCACTACAAAATGCTTTGTTATCTTAAAAAGAAATTTTTATATTTACTTAGTTTTTGGCTGACATTACCATCTCTTTTGGATCCTTTCTACATTTTAAAGATTGGTCACTCTTGCTTTCTTTAAAGTTGGAAGTATCTTCAGTCTTTTTTTAAGTTTATTTAAATTTGTTTTGGTTTTTATTTCACTATTCATTATATAATTAAAAAAAATATGTACTTTGTTTTTATAGTTCATTTTATATTGTATATTTAATGACTTCTTTCTGTATTTTTTTTACCAAATCCAGGATAACCAAGATTATTGATTGACTTTCTTTGTCATCCATATAAAAATCAAATTTTACATCTAAACATGTGTTTCTTTAGCAACATCAATGACTTTATTTCAGCTAGAATGGTTCTTCTGTCTATTCTTTTTGATCATATCTCTTTTATTTTTTATTCCTCCATTTTTTATTTTGAAATTCTGGAATTATCTCCAAATATTCTGTGAGTGACTTGCCTCAGATAGTACTTGATGGTAACCAACATAATAGTTTTTTCAAAAGAAGAAAGTGCTACAGAAATTTCCAGGAATCTTTGTTAACAAAATTTACAAGAAAAAGTAAATCATACTAAAAAATGAGGGATACTATAAAATTGCAACCTTTTAGTGATTATGCATTACTTTTAACTTAAGAATCTTTTGATGTTTATTTTATGCCAAGAAATGCATCATAAATTTTACTTATTTGTTACCATATTATCTAATATCTTAAATACAACATTTGCATCTTGCAAAGACATCACCATTACTTTGTGGATAATGATAATATAACATAAAAGTATTAAGGTATATCAAAGAAAGATAATGCATGAGGACAAATTTTAATTGTATCTATCAAAAAAGATTATAATTATGCTAAACATAGGGCTGTAAAAATGTTCTAGTCAACTCCAGAATTTTTTTCTTTTATATTTAAATCATTACATATTTTTATCAATATTTAATATTATGTAATTAATTTCTTAGAATGCATTTTCACATTTATAAGTTTAATAAATTTTTCATAAACATCAGTGATTAAAATGTGATATACTATCAAATACATATTTAAGTATAAGAACATTAGTTCTTGGAGGCTGATATCTAGAGAACAATCAAGAATCATAACAAATTATTTTTTTGAATTTTATTTGATTTACAATCTGGTTTTGAATTTCATTTCCCATTATATCCACTAATTTATTTTTAATAGTTTTGCTTAGATAATATTTTCAGCTTTGGTTACCAGTGATTCTTTTTTAAAGAGATGGTCTTGAATTATTGGATCAAATTTCCCAACCAATTCAACAATTTCTAAAAAGATTCCATTATGGAATTATATATGTTTTGACAGATCTTTGAAATGTTAAATAATGCTCATCTAGCCAAACAAATTATGCTTTGATTTCTTCCAGTTTGGTATGGGTATTTAATCAATTATTGAATCTTGATGTGGACAAAATAATTGTGGTATTTTCACAGAAAAAAATGACAATAGAAACAAAGCACTTTATCCTTTTTATTAGAATATATTAAATATATGATTTCATTAATTGGAGTTTTTCTTTTCAGGTGAACTTTTGAAAAATAAGTTCAATTATTTTGGCAGGGAAAGGTGTCCATAAGAATTTTTGATGGTCTTCTCTTTACTAAAATAGCTTTTATTTGCTGGTTTATCATCTCTGGCCAAATAGCAGGTCATCTGTTACATTTAGCAGTTTATTAACTGTTTCTTTATTCTCGAGCATACTATACTGAATTAATTTTATGGAACTGTTTCTGTCTTGTAAATATGTTTTTTCAAGATTAATTTCTAAATCCATCTTAATATGTTGAACATCATTTCTGGAGACATTTTCATTTATATGAAAATGAGGGGAGTATAAATAACCTGAATCATTCCCTGATTTGCATGTGTGTTGTAACCTCTTCTGCATCAATCTGCCCGTGTAACACATTGTTTTGTAAAGTGCATTTTACATTTTGTCAATTTTTTTGTTATAATTGAAAAGTTCGACATTGTGAAATTCGGTTTTCATTTACAGAAAACAATAAGGAAAAAGTTTCTAATACTTGAAACAGAGGACAAAATGCTGATATCATAAAAACACAAGTGTATGAGTGGTTTAATAAAAATGTTAATTTTACTACATCCCTGAAAAGTATTGCAAGTAAAGGCCAAAGTCAAAACAATGCTAATTTCTTTTTTTTCTTCAAGCAAATCACATTTTTGACTCAAATTTAGTTCATAATGGTCATCCATTTTATCTGCGAATTTTGAAATATTTATGTGATGTGGTAAAATGTAACCATTCTGTTTGTGACAAAGAAAAGAGTCCAAGCTCTACTCCACAAAGTGACTCTCTCAAAGCATTGATTGTGAAACACTTTTTAATTAAATTCAGCATGATCCAGTTTATTATCTATTAGCATATTTACTCGATCTCACTTTTTGCAATTTATTTGAATGAAAAACATGTCTCTCTCTCTCTCTCTCTCTCTTTTTTTTTTTTGCAGACTTAGAAGTGGTGAAAAAAGTGACAAATGCTTTAAAAGGCTTCATTTTGCAAGTACTTCTGAACTATTTTGAAAAATGAAAAATACGTTTAGACCAGTATATTGCAACAAATAAATAATAATTTGAAAGGGATTAAATTTATAATATTTTAAAATAAATAAACAATTTTTTAATATAAAATTCTGATTATTTTTGGGTAACGCTATTTATTTTCATTCTCTTGATTGGTTACTTTCTGACTCTGCATTGTCGTAAATTTTTAAAAATTTCATGCAAAATGCTTTTTTGTTTTTCAGCTATATTTTTTCTTATTTCTCTTAATTTTTTTGTACTACTGCTATAATATTCTTTGCCCATATCTCTTTTTCATTTTGAATTGGACCTACAATGAAAAAAATAATTAGAATGTTACTTGCAAAAGGAGATAATAATTGAAAATAAATATTTTTATATTGGTTTAACTTTTTATTGCATTAAAGTAATCAAAAACATTTTCACAATTTTTTTTTAATCAAAAATTATTAAAAAATTGCTAAGAACAATATAAATTAGTATTTAAAATTTTATATTTATAGAATAATATTACAAATTTTAGAGCAATTAATTAAGCAACTAAGATTTTTTAATATTAATTGTATATATATAACAATTTTAGTATAGATATATTTATAGAATTGTTCAAATTGCAAGCTTAAACATTAGAATCATGTTGAGAGATTTGTTCAATAAAAATTATTTAATAAAAAGGGAATCACAATATTAATAGAATTATTTTTGCTACAATTCTATTAATTTCAAACAACATCAGCATAAATAAAAAGATTTTGGAAAATTATTTATTTATTTTTCTTACAGTTCTATTTTTTGTAGTATTCATCATTCTAAAAAGAATTTATGTAAAATCTGTATCTATATATGGGCAAACTACTCTTTCTCTTTATATTTTAGAAATTTCTATCATATCCACAAAATTATAAAGAAAGATATTTGAATGTTATGGCGAAGAGATTTTATTTTCATAGCAAAAAGTTATCATTTTTTAAACAGTATTTTTGTTTAACGTTGAATTCACACACATTAAAAGATTAACAGTAAAGGCTAGCAAATAATTTACATATGCATTATATATATATATATATATGCATTATATATATATATATATATATATATATATATATACAAATTCATGTATATTGTCTATAGTAAACTTAAAGTAATTAGGTCTTGAACTCAAAATTTCAACCTCCCTACAACTATCCACTCTATATTATACAACTGTTACACATGGCCACATACATGTGAAAAAATACATGATCTTCAATATACATATTATGTGCTGAACCAGTACTCATCAGCTGGTCTAGATCTCCATTTCCTCCACACACATATAATCAGTGCTTCAGTTTATATTAAAATAGCAAACCTTCAAACTTTAATGGACAAGTCGTCTCTACCCTCCAAATTTTCAGCCATCCATATCATTGAAAATCTGAGGATATAACATTCAAATCTTTCTATGCCAATATTATTATCATACCCATGTTGGCTTTGACATGCTGACCCCTTACATATAGGATCTTAATATATCCATTTAAACTTACAGAAGAAGGATGTATGTAGTCATGTGTATTGGTTGTATAAGATAGTGTGGATAGTTGTGGGGAACTTGAAAGTCTGAGTTCAAGCCCTAATTACATTAAGTTTAGTATAG
The DNA here is from genome assembly GCA_028023455.1 of Epiperipatus broadwayi. Classification (NCBI taxonomy): domain Eukaryota; kingdom Metazoa; phylum Onychophora; class Udeonychophora; order Euonychophora; family Peripatidae; genus Epiperipatus; species Epiperipatus broadwayi. The sequence continues at coordinate 142,326 of JAQFVV010006800.1, read as the reverse complement.
ACAATATACATGTATTTAAGTATTACATATTTAGTCTATATTCTGCCCATCCCTCTTCTATATATTTAAATGGGCATACAAATGTCCTATATGTGAGGGGTCAGAGTTACTTAAACTCAACATTGGTATGACAATAATATTGACATCAACAAGGACTTTGAATGTTAATCCTCAGATTTTCAATGATATAGTTGACTGAAGACTTGGAGGGTATAGAAGATTAAAGGTTGTCCATTAAAGTTTGAATATTTGTTATCTTAATATAAACTAAAGCAATGGTTGTATATATGTGTTAGAGATGGTGTTCTGGACCAACTGATGAATGCTAGTTTAGTTCAAAATATGTATATTGGAGATCATTTACCTTTGTTACATTATCTGTTCATGTGCATCAAATTATGTAAGACAGAGTGGATAGTTGTACAGAACTTGAAAGTCTAAGTTCAAGTCCTAATTATATATATAAACATTAAAAACATAAATCTAAGCTAGTCAATAAATAATCAAAATGCCCCAAATTCACAACTCAACCTGATTACCAAGAAAATAAACTCTAAAACACTATCAATGGTTTTCCTGATACAAGCAGACTTTTCAAGTGTAAAGAGCTACAAAATAACAACATATTTAAACTAAACATTACCCACAATTCCATTTACTTGAAATAAAAAGAATTAAATAATCTTTATTATTAAAAATTTATGATTCTGAATCAATTAACTTATTTAAAAATTCTTTTAATATTAAATTATTTTTTTATTTTTATATTTATGCCATTCTTGCTTGCACAGAAATATTCTCACATATGGGTGATATGAACACACATTAAATGTTTAAAAGTTATTTTTAAAACTACAACAATAAAATGTTAATGAATATTTTATTCAAAATAATTTTTATAAGTGAAATGCTAAGCTAAATTGAATCTAATAAATATTATTACTGTTTTAATAAAAAATTACAGATTACTTTTTTAAAGCTACTATTATTATTTATTCCACATATTTATAATATCTAATTATTATCATTTAAATATTAAACTGAATTATACAGCAGTTATTAAAAATACATTTAATATCATTTATCAATTCCCAACTATTTCTGATATTTCTTTTAATTCAAATTATTATCTAGCATCCCTTATCAAACTAACTAGTATATATACTATATAAGATTATCCTATTTTATTCATTAATTAATTTTCATTTTTATCATTATTTTTTTTTTCAAAATCAAAAAATTTCAAACAAAAGGTTAAAGTAAGATAACCTTGATCACCTATTAAAACTAAGTGAGACTTCAGTTAAGTACAATATATATATATATATATATATATATCTGATATAAATTAAAATGTCTACTCTTATGTATATACCATATTTAGTATGTGTACATAATAATACAAGTGCATACATTGTAAATGAACTTCATTTATTATAAATAATTTTAACTTAAACCAATGTCAGACATATAGTATATATATATGCCCTTAGATATTTCTGCAATAAGTTAATATATATATACTCTTAAAATATATATTTAATATGTATATATAATTATAAATGTATAATAAATCAGTAATACTTATATAAGGTTAAAATCTTGGTACATGCACATTGAGTGCTTAATTTTAGCAAGAGAGACCTCTACAAATCATAATACAAGATTTGACTTTATAAAGATAAGAGGGACCCTCTTATCTTTAACCTATTTTTTGTTAATTATATAGGCAAATCTAAAGCATTTTGATTTGGGAGCATAAAGCTAATAAATTCTTCACTGATTAAGTCCACTATTTCTGTTAAACATTAACATTCGCAAAATCTTTTGATTTATGAGTCAATATTCAGATATTAAATTTAGAAATATTTTGAATCAATTTAAAATTGTAAATATTAATTTTTATTAAGTGCGATGTCAGCATGTAATACTTATATAAGGCTAAAACCTTAGTACATGCACCTTGAGTGCTTAATTTTAGCAAGAGAGACCTCTATTAGCTTCTATGGAACAAAAATAAATCACTTTTATCAAAGTGGTCAATAAAATACCTTTTAAACTTTTAAAAACAATAAATAATTTATTACATTTTAAAATTTTCTTTTATCATCGATGATAATTAACCCAAATATATTATTCTTTTATTAATATAAAATTCAAATATCTAATATTTCATTCTTTTAACTTCTTTGAATAAGTAAATTACATCTAATGATGCTGGGCTTCATTGTTTTAGGTAAGAACTTTATTTCTTTATTTACTTTCATATTTTTTTTTTTTAAAAAAACAATGTTATTTTAAAAATTCCTATTAATTGAAAACTTACTTTTATAAAAATTAAAATTATTAGTAAATTATATATAAAAAAGGTTTAATAGTAAAAATAAAATGTTCAAATTTGAAGGGATATTTAACATTATAGTCACTAGAACCCATTCAGAATAGAAAGGTGACGTTTTCTGTCCAACAGATTATTTTCATTTTAAATTATTTAACTCCAAACTCATGAACACACACACATAAGCTATATTTTAAAATGAAAATATATTTTTTCTTTTTTAAATATAAAACGCAATACTGATATTGTTTATTAGTTTTTATATTTTTATTGCTCACTGAACTTATTCCAAGCACCATTAAATCAATATTACAAAACTTTAATGAACATTAAATGTTAAAAAATTCAAGGCGTAACAATTTATAAATAACGGTGTTTCATCTTGGATTAAACGTGGAACTTCAACTTACTAAACAGAAATACATTTCACTTTATTCAACAGCTTTAATTGTGAAAGTCAACATTTCTTAACATTTATATAAAACTGAATAAACCTATAAAAAAAAAAATGTTTTTTCGACAATAAAAGCAATTTCGTAAAATATTTTAAAATTTTAAATATATATATTACAAAATATTCAAACAGTTTATTAATCACTACAAAATAATTATGTTTTCTTTAAAATAAAGGTGGCCTGATTTAAATATGATATTTTGAATATTGTTCTGATTAATGGTTTAATGAAGGTCAACTTATTTTTAATCAATATGAGTGAAAACAATTTACTGATTCATTAATTTGTTTAACAATACACTTACTGGATGGGCAATTTAATCAATTGTTATGTAACAGTTAAAAATCGTTTTTTCTTTGAAAATTATATTTTACATTTTCATCATATTGTTTGGGGATACTAAAATGTTTATTTTTTTGACTTAATAAAACAGCTATTTATCTGCAATTATTATTTTCATTCTTTCTTTTCTGATTTCCTTCCCTTCTCTTTTTGCTAAACAACAAAATTTTCTCCCTCTCTTTTTTTTTTTTTTAGAATTTATTTATAGCTAAAACATTTATATTGAACTATATTTATTATATAAATATATTAAGACAAATTACATCTCTTGATTTTTATTTGGATATCCAAAATATGTAGTTAGTGGCTAATTATTATACTAACTATTAAATAGATAGCTAGTTGATAATGAAGAAACTACGAATAAACTAATATTTTATTTGATAATTTATTAAAACATCATTGTCTGTATGTTTTTAATATATATATATATATATATATATATATAATAGCTGTATATATATATATATATATATATATATATATATATATAAGACAGCTATTAAATAAAGAAAAAAATAATAATACTTTTCCTGTGAGAAAACTGTATTTTTTTAAAAGAAATTAATTGATAAGCTATCAGTCACTATGTCTTTTATATACAAAATAGTAAAAAACTGTGATTCATAAAACTTATGAATTTCTTAGCTAAGCTATTGCCTTTAGTACAGCAACGGGAGATGGTGGACACCTAATAAGATAAATCAGACCTACTAAAAATTTTATGATATAAAAGAAAATATTATTTAAATAAAAATTATTATTAATATTATAGAAAAAGATTTGCTTATTAAAAGAAGAGAATGCTATAATTTTGTTATATTCTTGATAATGTTTGAAACACTGAAAGTTGTTGGATATTATAAATATATGAGACTAGGAATTTTTAAGTTACCCACCTATCTAAACAAGGATTAAGATTTAAATTTCCAGCAGCTAAATGTGTAAACATAGAAGAAGTTGTATTATTTTCCAATGTCATCTTGAATATCCACCATCTGCCTCAATTAGAACTTCTTCATTTGTGAAAATGAAATTAAGTGTATTTCAAATATATATAATAATAATAATGCAATTTTGACATTATTTCATTTCACAAGACAAAGCATTAAATAATAATTTTTAGCAATTTTGGGAAAGATTAAATCAGTAATTAAATTTAAGCAAATAATAACTTATGGTCAAGAATAATTAAAAATAATTACCAGGTTATATGACAAAGTATTCCATAAAAATAGTATAGTAAAGTCTAACAAATTTAACAAATTCAGCTATCAATAACTTGCAATAATTAAATATATTTCAAATATTCACAATAATAATGTAATTTTAGTATTATTTTATTTCAGAAGTCAGTGCCACTAAGTATACATTTTTATATCACAGTATTAGTTTTAAAAATATGAATTGATATTAATATCAAATAATATGAAAATCTTTATCATGAATCTAAATTTAGGATTGAGAATGAAATAACATTTATCTGAAGCTTTGTGATATTTAAGAGTTATAAAATTGCTGTAAAAACTAGAATTAAGCATATATTTAAAAACAGAAAAGATAATCGAATCAACCAATATATGTCTGTATACATTTTCATTTGAATATGATCAGATAATAAGACATCATATGGTCAATCACTTATATATAAACAATAATATGATTAGTTCAATAATTATCACAAACAGGGATTTTTTAAAATTCCTGTTAGAAATGTTTCAGATCCTTTACATTTTATGAATTTTATTAAGATAAATTGTTTAAGTTAGTAAGTGATAACTAGGAATAAAGATGATATAGAATGTGTGATGTAAAAATTGGATAAATATTTATAAAGGAGAAATTATATTGTTACAAAAAAAGTTATACTAAATATACTTATTTAGGCATAATATTTAATAAAAGAAAGCAATAACAACTAAAAAATAAATATGAAAATAATGTCAGAAAATAAGATAATGGAGCATCTTTAAATAAAGTTCTTTAAAAAATAGCAACAATGACAACAAAAATAGAAAATAAAACATATACAATTTTTCAGCCATAAACAAATAATTGAATTTAAAACTGATCATTCCAACAATAAAAATGATAACAAAATCTGGAAAGAATAGTGTCTACTCAAGTCATCACTCCATATAAATTTAAAAGGAAAATAACATTTGCAATGAGAAATTGGAATGTAAGAACATTGTTAACATTCAGTAAGTGAACATAAGTGACCCATGGTACATGTAATTGTCATGTGAATTTAACATGATATGGCTTATACATTTTGGAACAATCAATTTAGTTGTGTTTTTAATAGAAATATTCAATAATCAGATTCCAAAAATCATTTTCCTATATATTTATTGACATTATCTGTGTAATGTGGTCATCTACCTTAGCTATAATAGATGTGGCATAATATTTCAAGAATACATTTTGTTATTGTATTGAGAAAAAAATAGAATAGGTTTTGATAAAATAAGGCATATATTTACAATTATTTTGATTAATGAAAGAGCACTACAGTTGCAGACTAAAAAGTATAAACAAATGCATATTGAGAGTAACAAGAATAAAGAAATATCATTGATGTCATTTAAAAAATTAAAAATGAACATAGATCTGGAAAGAATATATTGGTAAAAATAATAGATGGACAATTAAAATGTTAAAATAGAATCCAAATGATTGTAAAAGATTTATGCTAGACCACATGTGAGATGGTTTGGATGAAATATAAAAAAAAATTGTTGTTTTCAGAGATACTGGATTTAACTTGGAATACCTTCATCCTGATATAAATGGTGATGAAGATTAATTGCAATTAACATTTATATAAAAATAATTCTTGAAAAAATTATCTTAAAAGTAAATGTGCTGGTAGTAACTTTTAGGTTCAATCATTAAAATATTAAAATATACAGTTACAGATATTTGTTTTTGTCTTCAAATGTGTAAAGATATATATTATATTGCCAATATAAAGATGCAAAAATTTGTTGTAGAAGATTAAGTAAAAATTGTAGGAAAAAGTGAAATATACAATATCACAAAACAAAATAGAACTAGTGAAATACTACTTTTTTTATTACATTTTTTTATAATAATCAAAACAAAAGTAAAAAAATAAAAACCAAACTTGAGATAGTGAGAATTTATTGGTTGGATTTAAATTTAGTAAATGATTTTTAAATATTTATTTAAGAATTTTCTATATAGATAATAATTAGTCTATTGAAGGCAAATGTCATATGGCTGAAATATTGGTAGTTATATATTTTAATATTCTACACCGTTGAACCAAAAGCTTCTTTTATGAATTATATTTTGCCTGTATAAATCTTCACTTTCTTTCATACAGTATTAATAAATAGGAATAATAAGCAATTTATATATATATATATAATTCTTCGAAAAACAATACAATAATTAATACAGTAAACAATATTTTTAAAAAAATATCTACTATAATTTAATAAAACAACTTTCAACTAAGTAGTCATTATTCAACTATATTCAGATTCTATTATAAAAAACGTTATAAATGTATACAAAAACAATTACGTCATACATAATTTTTTCCACAATTCATTAATTTTTATATTAGCAGCCTGTATCAAATTTGCTTTCCATTTTTTATTAACATAGCTTCTTTAATGTTACATTTATTATTACTTTTTTCAATACACAAAATCTTAAATTTATTAAAATCAAAACCATAATAACATGTAATATTATGATCAAAAAATACCGAAGGTTTTCTAATACTCTCTTGTCTCGATTTTTGTACTCGTTTTTGTAGCAACAAATGATTCTTTGATCTTTTCTCCAATGTACACCGATATTCACCTGTATATGCTTTTCCACAAACACACAACCATTTATATATTACACAACTTTGTTTTAAAATACATCTATTTTTTGAATTATTTATCAATATATTTAAATTAGGAGTAGTATAAATTACGACTCTACATATATTTTTATATATCTGTCTTATAAATTTTACTTGTTCTTTACAAATAAATGGTATTGATATCCAAGTATATTTCATTTTATCAATATCTATAGCACTTAAAATATTACAATTATTATTAAACTTACTAACAATATTATAAATTAATTTATGATTATATCCAATATTTAATAAATCCATAGTAAATACATTTATATTACTTATTTTATCAGAAATAAATGTATTTACTATGGATTTATTAAATATTGGATATAATCATAAATTAATTTATAATATTGTTAGTAAGTTTAATAATAATTGTAATATTTTAAGTGCTATATATATTGATAAAATGAAATATACTTGAATATCAATAGCATTTATTTGTAATGAGCAAGTGCAATTTATAAGACAGATATATAAAAATATATATAGAGTCACATTTTATGCTACTCCTAATTTAAATAGATTGATAAATAATTCAAAAAATAGATGTAGTATTTTAAATCAAAGTTGTGCAATATATAAATGGCTGTGTGTTTGTGGAAAGCATATATAGGTGAATCTCAGTGTACATTGGAGAAAATATCAAAGGAGCATTTGTTGCTATATAAACGAGTGCAAAAATCAAGACAATAGAGAGTTAAAAATGATGATATATCACCTTCAGTATTTTTTGATCATAAGGTTACATGTAATTATGATTTTGATTTTAAAAAAGTTAAGATTTTGTGTATTGAAAAAATAATAATAAATGTAAAATTAAAGAAGCTATGTTAATAAAAAAATGGAAAGCAACATTTGATAAATAGACAGGCTGCTAATATAAAAATTAGTGAATTGTGGGAAAATTGATGTATGACGTAATTGTATTTGTATACATTTATAACGTTTTTTTATAATAAAATTTGAATATAGTTGATAATGATTACTTAGATAGTTGAAAGTACTTCTATTAAATTATAGCAAATATTTGTTTTTAAAATATTGTTTACTATATTAATTATTAATATATATATATATATATATGCTCTGCACACAGGTAATGAAGCTATTAATATATTGTCAAAATTTTTACTGCCAAGCACTTTCGGGACAGTCTACAGTCCCATATTCATGGCGAGTTATTCTGTTAATAACTGTAAAACTATGCAAATTTTATGAAAATTTATGTGCAGATGTTACATGGACCATTTACGAGATAGGGAATAGCAGGCCTCTCTTCTGTTGATTGCTGATGGGTCAGCCGCAATGAAGTAAGCTTCCCTAACTTTACGTTTGGTGTCGTTTGTTTCAGAGCAAACGACACTGGCTGTGGTAGGTTGTTTTTCAAAGAATTATATATATGTTTTATTATAATTGAAATACAGACATTGATTAGTAATATATATATATATATATATATATATATATATATATTAATTAAGTGGTTACTGGTTGGATCTTATATATATATATATATAATTGAAGGCAAAATTAATTAAAGTTATCTTTATATTTTAATTCATTAATAAATTTTACTGCTATTCCTATTCATAGTTAAATTATCAGTATTTTTAGCTTTTCTCTTGTTCTCTGTTTATTTATTTTTATAATGTTATTGTCTTCAGTTATTTAATTTAATACAATATTCTATTGTTATGAATCTTTTATGTCATTGGCCATCTTTTTTAATGAACATAATTAATGGATTATGTGATTCTATTACCACATTTTTATTCCTTAATTACCTTCACCAGAAATTTTGATTCATTTATGATGGGATACTTGTAATGATATCAGAAACAGCCATTTTATTTTTGTAAAAAAATGTTTCCATTGATTTTATTATAAAGGTATTCTAATCTCTTTCATTAGCCTATAGTACAATAAGCAGAAGAGAAAATAAGAAATGGGTGTTATGGGTAAATAATAGCATCTAATAATCATTAATGGTAATTATGACATTGATTACACTATTACACAATTTAGTTTAAAATCTCAATACTTATAACATCATTATAAACTTTCATTCTTTTCAAATATTACTAAGATGTAAATGCCAAAGAATGTTGTTTTTTAATGCTAAAGAAATATTACAGATATATTTAAATAGTTAAATTTTCAAGTACATCTTATATAGACAGAATTACAGTACAGTATTGGAAAAAAAATATTTATCATTTACACAAACATTCATTCTGCCTTATCAGGCACTGAGAAGAAAGACCATGGTGTTTTTTGATCTTAAACTCAGAGGTAAAAAGCCAATAAACTCACCACACTGGCTAATGCGTGTTGGTATTGAGAGAAGTCATAGAAAGGACAAATGAATATGAGTTGTCATTATGTTTTGGATTTGTAGATTATGAAAGGCATTCGATTCTATACACATTTCTTCAGTGATTAAAGCATTGGATCATCAAGGTATAGATCCAGGATATTGTCATATTTTAAAGAATATTTATGAAAATGCAACAGCAACAATTAGATTACATAATGATACTGGAAAAATCAACATTGAGAAAGGTGTAAGGCAAGGTGACTCCATATCTTCAAAACTTTTTACAGCAGTGCTGCAAGAAGTATTTTGTGGATTAAAATGGGAAACTAAAGGAATGAAAGTAAATGGAGAGTATTTAAGTCATTTAGATTTTGTAGATGATGTAGTTGTTTTTGCAAATAATGCTTCAGAGCTGCAGGAAATGTTGCAGGAGTTAGCAGATGAAAGTAGAAAAGTAGGACTAAAGATAAATGTTAGAAAGACTAAAGTAATGTTTAATCGATTTGCTCAAAATATGAAAATAAAGATTGATTATGAGGAATTAGAAGAAGTTAACAGTTACAAATACCTAGGTCAGATTATTAATACAGATAGAAACATAATGGAGGAAATTAATCATAGAATTAAACTTGGTTGGAGTGCTTTTGGTAGAAATAACTTGATACTAAAAGGAATAATGCCTATGTGTTTGAAAAGAATGGTTTTTAACAAATGTGTTTTACCAGTTCTTACTTATGGATCTGAGACTTGGACACTTAATAGAAGAGCAATACAAAGACTTCAGACCACTAAAAGGAGTATGGAGAGATGTATGTTGGGAGTAACAAGAAGAGATCGAAAACGCAATGTATGGGTAAGACAACAAACAGGTTTACTGACCTTATTGAAAAAATTAAAAGATTGAAATGGAGTTGGGCTGGACATATTGCTAGAAGAAATGATAATAGATGGACAATTGAAATTTTAAACTGGATTCCAAGAGATTGTAAAAGATCCAGAAAGAGACCACATGTGAGATGGATGAATGAAATAAGAAATGTGCAGGGGTGTTGTGGAAAAGAGAAGCTAAAGATCGGAAAAGATGGATTAAACTTGGAGAGACCTTCATCCTGCAGTGGATTGATAATGGTTGATGATGATGATGATGATGACAGTACAGTCTTTATAATGAATAAACTGATTCCAGAAATGTACTTATTCATTAGCCATTCATTGCAATGCATATTGAAATACTTAGTGATAATATATTTCATATTGATAGTTTAGAGCTAAGTTACTATCTAACGTAATTAATTATAGAAACATATAATACAAAATCAAAAATGTGAATACAAAAATACATCTAAAAATAATAGGGGAACTGTTTATGTTTAGTGAAATCTAAAATTTAATTTTCAAAAACATATATTAAAAATGTAAATATATTCTAATAAATATTCACTAATCATTGACTTATCTTTATCATATTTACAGCTTCTGCTTTTTAATTTGGAAGTTTTTTTGTCCTTTAGGCTAAATTTAATTCATTTTTTTTTTTTTTGCAAATAGTGAAAACTAAAATCAAACTTTTAAAAATCTAAATAAACTTGCAATAATAAAAATCACTTTTCATTCGCTTTATTGCTTGAATTTTTTTTTGCTTGATGTTATGTTTTCTTTTTCTGCATCTTAAAGTATAAAATAAAATCTACGCTGATAAAAATTATTTTACTTTTACTTTTTCTTTTGGAAATTATTTTTTATTGATGCTACAATCTAATTTTTATATTTCATCATTAAGACTAAAATCAAACTTTTAAAAGCATAAATAAGTTTTTACTTTTAAAAATGACTTAACTTTATTTTCTTTTGTGGCATTTTTTTCTATAATATTAATCAGAATTAGAGCTCTATTTTCTTGCAGAATTTGTATTTTTTGATAGTTTTGCCCATTTAGAAACTTTCTTTGATAATGAAAATAATCAAAAATACAAAACTAATAATATAATGTTAATCAGAACTATAACTCTGCTTTCTTGCAGAATTTGTTTTTTGACAGTTTATCATTTAAAAACTTTTTTTGATGATGAAAATAAGCAGAAATGAAAAACTAATAACTTTAAGCCTTATAAAATAGATCAAAGATATTTTTTGTAACAGCATATATTTTATTTTTGTAGAAGCTTTGTTGTAGCAGACCTCACTGTATAACACATTTATTCCTATTATATATTGTACCACTAATGAATAGTGCTCCATGTAAAATTGTTGTTTGCAATCATTAAAATAAAAGTGTATATTTAAATAATGGTAAGATTTTGAAATTAAAATATCACAGTTTGCAAAAATTCAGTAGTAAAATTTTACAAATTAATTAAGAGAGGGGGAAGAAAATTTAACTTGGCAAAAAACTAAAACTTTAGAATAAATTAATAAAGTGTATTTAGAAAGTTAGTTTTATTAAAAGAAAATGTAGTTAGCCCAAGGGGAAGTGTGAAAAAATTTAAAATATTAAAAAAAAAAAAAAATCTTTAAAACTAAAAAAAATCTCTTTTTTCATTTAGTTAAAATAAAATAAATGTATGCATGCATAAATAAGGAGTTGATTGTAAACATAAAAAAATAATAAGATGTGTGTGTTAAAAAATAAAATATGAAAGTTAAATATTAAAAATAAATGAAAGTTTATAAGTAAAAAAATTCCCTCAAAGATTGCATACATTGATAAGCTATATAAGAATGGATTAGCAGTGGCTACTAATTAAAATCCATAAACAATGGGATTAATTAAATACATCTAATAATTTAATCAAAGCAGTGGATGAATTTAAAAATTAATTAAAAAGGGATAACAACAAGGTCATCATATAAATAGGGCCGACAAATTTTGTCAGGCAGTCCCTCACATATTTTAATCCAGTCATCTGTTATACATAGTTTTTTAAATGCAGTGTTAAGCTGAAAGTCAGAGCATATGGCCAGATTCTAGCCTCAGTCCAACAGAATATCAGCAGTCTGTTTGATAGAAACAATGCTCATCTAATAACTTGAAGTTGCTAGGAATGTCTAACTGCCTGAAAGAGAAGTAGCACATAATAGAAATAATCAGGACTACATTAGAAGCCTGAAATCCAACCAGTTGATAAAACACACACACATAGCAGTAAATAATTTGAAGCCACCATGTTCAAAAATCTTATAGGTAATAACATTCTCTTATTCCAATTCTTGACATTAATTATTGCAGCCATTGCAATCTTTGAAGCCTCCCAGACTCAGTTTAATAAATAAACCTTATAGCCAGCATAAAATGAACTATTTATGTGCAGGTTTAGTATGATGAACAGATGTTGGTAGAACTTTCATAAGCATTCAAATAGCTTATAATAAAATATATATGTGTGTGTTTTAATGCTAGGTATTTTTTATGCTTTATGTTATATTACATTACTATTTTATGTTTATTATAATGTGTGGGCCTGAAAGATTATAAAATTATTGTTTATATTAATTAGAAATTTAAAATTAGTTTACAAATTACAGTAGATAGTTTAGCTAAAATAAAGTACATGTATATCAATCACTGTCAGTCTCTTTACTTATATCACTAAAAACAATTTAGCAGAGAAGTTAAAACAGCAATGTATTATATTATTCAATCTGTTGAGTTAGTTGGGATTTCTTAGGTGCTGAATTAGTTTGACATCATTCAGAGTATGTTAGGTGCTTATTGTAATTAACTGGCACCTGAAGTTACTTTAAAACAAAAAAGTGCTCTGAATGACAGGTGTTGAATCCAGCAGTCAAGAAGATCTAAGGCTTGCAAATGTGGTTGAAGTTATATATTTTATATAGCTTTGGCCTGGTGCATCTCTGCCTAAGGACCAGTATGGTGCAAGACTTAAATTGCAGTCAGAGTAGATCGAATTTTTAATAAATAATTTTATTATAATATATTTTTATTTTTATATATAAAAAAAAGTCTTACAATTTTGCTTTTCACAATTTCTATTTTCACTAAAGAGTAAAAAATATGCTAGATTTTTACTTATTTGATCTACTACAGAGAGAGAGTGAGAGACAGAAAAAATGCATAATGCTAGCTGAAATGTATATAAAATATTTCAAATGCCCCATAACTATATATTTTCAGACATTCTACCCATTTAAATAAAGAGTAGCCTGAATGTTTGCAGACCACTGAAAATTCAGGCTAATCATTTACTTAAAAAAGAAGTGTGGCTGAAACAATATATAATATATATATATATATATATATATATATATATACTTTGGTAGCCATATATATATATATATATATATATATATATATATATTGTACCAAAGTACATTTATATTTAATTAATTTTATGAGTCCCATGTTTTAAAATATAAAAATTTAAAATTGAGAGAATAAAATGTAAAAACTAAAGAGCAGGGGGGAGGGGGAATTTGTTATTAAATAAAAATAAACTGTAAACGCTTTTTAAAATAATAATATTTTTTTATTTAAAAGAGGAAACAAAAGTCTTATAATAAAAAATGATTTCAATATTCTTTAAATGAATTTATAATAAAATAAAGAAAGAGATTTTGTTTTATCTTATAATAAAATAATTAAATATATGTGTGTGTGTATGTGATTTTTAATAAAAAATAAAAGCAAAAGCTGATTTATTTCACAAGACCAAAGATGCTGCTGCTAATAAAGTTTTCCATTGTTTCAAACAGTATAAATAGCTCAAAATTGTATTATTCTGGGGCTTGTGTGAGTGTGGTGCTTATTTCTTAAAGTAATATTTCCAAAAAAATGTTGCATTGTTAAAACCAATGTGGTGTGCAATCGACCAAAGCCGCTCTATGCATTTAAGATCTGCAATTAGTTCAGAGAGTGATCATGTTTAAATAAAGTAAACAAACAGTGGAGTGTGCATACACCAAACCAGCTACAAAAATCTTACTATGTCAATGGATCTATGGAGGAGTCATTTACCAGTCATCAATGAGTTATAAATAATTCCATTGTGCTCATATTAAAAAAAATCCTAGGTAATTATTTGACTTTGATATCTTAACATTCCCGATTTCTTCTTAAAATAAAAGATAGACTTTATTAAAAAAAAACTTTGAACTTTATGAATTAATCTTAAAAAGATAAACTTTAAACTTCAAAAGATAATATTTGTAATAATAAAAATAAGTAAAATCAGCTTCTATTATTAAATAATATTTTTGAAACAATTGCATGCACATATGTGTGATTTGATTTTTTTTTTAAAAAAAATAAGAGAAGTAAAATATAATGTAACATGTATACTTTATTTGCTAAAGTAATGTATTAAAATGCTTTATTTTAATTTTTTAAAAAAAGAAGTGTGTGTGTTTCATTATAAGATAAGACGATTAATTTATTTTAAATAAAAAAAATACTTAAATCATTTTTCTTAAAATATTTATGTTTATTTTGATACATGCAGGTAAGTATAAATATTTATTTTTCTTAATAAAAGTAGGAGGAAAAAATCTAACTATTGATAATAGTATTTCATAAAAGATTCACTAAGTTAAAGATATAAATGTTTCGGCAGTCAGTATAATATTATTATTATGGTTTTAAAGGATTGAAGTATTATTTTGAATGGTTTGAGAGATTATTTTAGTTTTTTAAAAAAGTAGTAGTAGCTTTGAGGGAGCATTTAAGATACTTTTTGTTTGTCTATTAGTGGGTGGTTGGAAACTGAGTAAGCTAGCGGGGACTTCAGGTACCAAATTATGTTGATCATATAGACATGCCATTTCTAATGTAATTAGCTGGCGCCTAAGGAATTTTCTTTATTTTTTTAAAAATAAAGTGTTTATTTGGTTGGTGTATATTTAATAGTCAAGCATTGGGTGTTATTGGTAGTTCACTACTGATGATAGTTGATACTTTACTTGAAAACCAATCACTTTCTGGAAGAAAAGTTTAGGAAGACAAAGTATAATAAAATATTAATTGATATTTTTTGTTGATAGTTGTTATTGTTTCCCATATTTTATTGGTAATTTTAGGTGTAGTTGAGAGGCAGTTGGTTTATTTGGCACATCAATGTGGTGCAAAACTAAATGTTTCAAGTGGAAGAACCGATGGAAGTTGTGGTGTGGAGGGGCATATGGCGTATTAACGTAGATAGTTGTATGTTTATTAGGCGCAGTAACGTAGCCTGAAATTTGATGTTTTAAGTAAAGGAACTGATGGAAGTTGTAGTTTAGAAGGGCATTTGGTGCATTTATGTAGATAGTTGGATGTTTATTAGGCACGGTAACATGGTCCGAAATTTAGTTGCTTAAGTGATAGGACCATAGTTGAATGGTCATTTGGCACATTAACATAGGACCAATGTAAAGGACAGTTGGGCATTGTTGTAGAGATTTATAGGAGCCTGAAAATAGTCATAGCAAATGATAGGATTACTATAAAACATAGTTGGAAATTCATTTGGCGAATCGAAGTGGCTTGAAATTGGTTGTTTAAACAGAATAAACAACTTGAATTGTAGTTAGTTGTTTAGATGGTGGGTCAAAGTTGACCGTTGTTAATATAGGGAATATTTGTTGAAGAGAAGCTTAAGAAATGTATTGGTAGTACTTGTATTTTTTTCCCTGAACCAGCTAGTTTTGGTGTATTATAAAAGATTGATTTTTGTGTACATTAGAATGTAGAAACATAATTTTTTAAGATAGGAAAAATAAAACACACTCCGAATGAGGAAGATAGATGAACATGAGGCATAGAATTAGAACTAAGAGGGTGGGGGTTGTCTGTGCATATGTTAAAATAGAAATTTTTTGTATTTAGATAAAGTTAAATATGATCAATAATACAGTGGAAGAAAGTGGTAGTGAAGGAGGGTCAATGTTGGAAGTAAGTCCAATATCTTTTAAGAACCCACAGATAGTTGAAGATAATGTTTTTCACATATTAGTAAATATGATGAAAGAGATGAGTGAAGATATAAATCAGAATCAGCAGATAATGAAACAAGAAATTAGTGCACTTAGGACAAAAATGAGGGAAATGAGACAGGAATTAATGTGAAGAATAGATGTAGGTCAGGAAGCAGTAGAAATAATAAGGAAATATGTGGATGAAGAAAGGACTAAAATTTTAAAATTAAAAGAAAATATGGAAGAACTAAAGGAGGAGTTAAATAAGGGGAAGGTAAATCAATTAAAAGTAGAGAGTATGGAAGAAAGTAATGACAAAGAATTGGGAAATTTTGAAGGGAAAATAGAAGGTAAAGAGGATGTAAGGGCTGAATTAAAGGTGATATGTAGTAACATGATAGAAAAGATAGAGCAAAAAGTAAAACACATTGGACAGAAGTGTGATGATTTTAGTTTCTGTGATAGGCAGGACATACAGATAGATAAGTTCATGGAAAAGCAGTTTAGTATTTCAGTGTTTAAAGCGTAAGTGGGAGAGAACTTGTTAAAGCATTTAGAAAGTTTAAGCCATTTGTTTTTATTTAAAAGATTGCCAGAGGAAGATAAAGTTGCGGTAGCGAGTGTTTACTTACAAGGAAAAAATAAAGTTGCGGTAGCGAGTGTTTACTTACAAGGGACTGCATGTAATTGGTGGTATTCTGTAGGTGGTAGGCCGCAAACATTTGCTGAGTATAGACGTGTGATTTTGAGAGCATTTTGGAATGAGGCTAGGCAAGATGGGATTATATATAAAATATCTCAGGAAAGATACTCAAGTACTCAGGGAGAAACTCATGCACAATTTTTTATCAGCAGATAGCAAAGGTTAGGGCATTAACAGCATTTCCTATGTCAGAGGGACAAATGATCAGGATACTGTGAAATAACATGCCACCAGAGATACAGTATTTGAGGTTAAGTAAGGATGGGTGTTCAATAGATGAAATGGCAGAATTTTTAACACAAGTTGATTACACTCGGGAACCTTTAGATCGATATAGGAAATGGGATGGGTGGAATTATTTATTGGATAAGAAGAAAGAGCCACCTGATCGATTATAGAATAAAAGTATACTGGGATGAAAATTATAGTGAATAAATAGGAATACATGTGTACAGTTAAACAAATTTAAAATAGATAAAACTAGATTGTTTATAGATTTAAATTCTGGGAAAACTAAAATGCTCAGAATGATATTTTAGTTTCAGAGAAGGGACGAAGATAATGTACCGAAGTACATTGACATTTAATTAATTTTATGAGTTCCAAGTTTTAAAATATAAAAAATTAAAATTGAGAGAATGAAATGTAAAAACTAAAGAGCAGGGGAGGGGGAATTTGTTATTAGATAAAAATAAACTGTAAACGCTTTTTAAAATAATAAGATTTTTTTTTGTTTAAAAAAGGAAAAAAAAGTCTTATAATAAAAAATGATTTCAATATTCTTTAAATGAATTTATAATAAAATAAATAAAGAGAATTCATTTTATCTTATAATAAAATATTTAAATATATGTGCATGTGTGTAAGTGATTTTTAATAAAAAATAGAAGAAAAAGCTGATTTATTTCACGAGACCAAAGATGCTGCTGCTAATAAAGTTTTCCATTGTTTAAAACAGTATAAATAGCTCAAACTCTTATTATTCTGGGGCTTGTGTGAGTGTGGTGCTTATTTCTTAAAGTAATATTTCCAAAAAAATGTTGCATTGTTAAAACCAATGTGGTGGCAGTTGACCGAAGCCACTCTATGCATTTAAGATCTGCAATTAGTTCGGAGAGTGATCATGTTTAAATAGACTAAATAAACAGTGGAGTGTGTGTATGCCAAATCAGCCACAAAAATCATAGTATTTCAATGGATCTATGGAGAAGTCATTTACCGGTCATCAATGAGTTATAAATAATTCCATTGTGCTGTTTCTGTCGTATTAAAAAAATCCTAGGTAATTATTTGGCTTTGATATCTTAACATTCCCAATTTCTTCTTAAAATAAAAGATAGACTTTATTAAAAGAACTTTGAACTTTATGAATTAATCTTAAAAAAATAAACTTTAAACTTCAAAAGATAATATTTACAATAATAAAAATAAGTAAAATCAGCTTCTATTATTAAATAATATTTTTGAAACAATTGCATGCACATATGTGTGATTTGACTTTTTTAAAAAAAAAGAAAGAAATAAAATATAATGTAACCTGTATACTTTATTTGCTAAAGTAATGTATTAAAATGCTTTATTTTAATTTAAAAAAAAAAAGAAGTGTGTGTGTTTCATTATAAGATAAGTCGATTAATTTATTTTAAATAAAAAAAATACTTAAATTATTTTTCTTAAAATATTTATGTTTATTTTGATATGTGTGGGTAAGTATAAATATTTATTTTTCTTAATAAAAGTAGGAGGAAAAAATTGAACTATTGATAATAGTATTTCATAAAAGATTCGCTAAGTTAAAGATATAAATGTTTTGGCAGTCAGTATAATATTATTATTATGATCTTAAAGAATTGAAGTATTATTTGGAATGGTTTGGGAAATTATTTTAGTTTTTTAAGAAAGTAGTAGTAGCTTCGAGGAGGCATTTAAGATACCTTTTGTTTGTCTATTAGTGGGTGGTTGAAAACCAATTGAGCTAGCAGGGACTTCAGGTACCAAATTATGTTGATCAGATAGATATGCTAATTCTAACATAATTATCTGGTGCCTAAAGGATTTTCCTTCTTTTAAAAATAAAATAAAGTGTTTATTTGGTCAGTGTATTTTTGGTCATAGAGCATTGGTTGTTATTGGTAGTTCACTACTGATGATAGTTGACACTTTACCTGAAAACCAACCACTTTCTGGGAGGGAAGTTTAGAAGGCCAAAGTATAATAAAATATTAATTGATATTTTGTCGATAGTTGTTATTGTTTCTCGTATTTTATTGGTAATTTTAGATGTAGTTGAGAGGCAGTTGGTTCAATATATATATATATATATATATATATATATATATATATATATATATATATATATATATATATATATATATTACTAAATAGCTGACATTTCAGCAAAATAATAAATACTTTCCTCAGAGCTGTTTTTTCTCAAACCATAAGAATGTGTGTAGTAATATTTAAAAAATCATTATTTTTTCTTTTGTTATTTTTTAAAACTTCTCTTACCAATAGAAGTTGCAAATGAGAAAAAAATAACAAAAGAAACAAATAATTACTTTAAATCTCACCCACACATTCCTATAATTTGAAAATGAAAAAGCTCTGAGGAAAGTACTTGTTATTCTATTGAAATGTCAGCTATTTAGCTATGATATTTTTATTACATGAAAGCTCCCAGAAATAATACTATAAATTCATCATTTATCCATGAGAATATTAAAATTAATATATATATATATATATATATGATAGATTTATCTATGTAAACATTTGCTTTTATTTGTGTATTACTTTTATATTTCTGGTTAAAGATACATACAATATTGCAATGGAAGTTATATATATATATATATATATATATATATATATATATATATATATATAATGTCAGTTAATCAAAAACTATTGTTATAACAATAAAAATAATAAATATAACAGTAATCAACTACTATATATAGTCTTTCAATCCACAGAAATACTTCCAATTAATACTTACTCTCCTCCACTGCTGCTAAATTAAAAAAAAATAGAAGCAAACATCATCATTTCAAATCCCACAAATCCCAAATTTTAATGTTAGCAGCTTGCTTATTAATGATATTTATTTTACATAATTGATAGACAAGCTACTAATGTTAAAATTTGAAATTCATGGGATTTAAGTTGATGACATTTGCTTCTGTTATTTGTTGAATTTAATGGTAGTTGAGGAGGATTAAGAAAATAACTGAAGATACTTCAGTATTTTGAAAGACTATTTACAATAATTAATTATCATTATATATATATATATATATATGGGTGTGTGTGTGTAAAATAAATAAAATGTCTGTTAATTAAAAACAAAATTGTAATTTTAATTGAAAAAATAAATTTAACGGTTTATAAACAATTACAAACAATCCTTTAAATCTGCAGAAGTACTTTCGGTTAATTTCTTAAACCTGCCTCAACTGCCATTAAATTCAAAAACAAAAGTGGAAGCAAACATCATCAATTCAAATTCCACAAATCTCGTATTTTAATGTTAGTAGCTTGTCGATTTATTAAATGCATTTTATTCCTGTTTATAAAAATTACCTGTTTAATTTTTTTTTTACTATGGGTTCTCTCCTGATGAAGAATTTTCACATTTTTAAAATCAAATTTAAGTTTATATGTACATGTTTTTTCGTGATCAAAGAAAACTGAAGGAGATATTAAATCACCATTATTTTTACTTTTTACATGCTTGTATAACATGCTCCTTCAATCTCTTCTCAATACAGCACCTCTAGATTCACCTATATATGACAGCATACAATCACAAAAAAATTGATATATGACATTACTTTTCTGCTTGACAGATATGACATCCTTAGACTTATTAACTAATATATATATATATATATCTATCCGATGTTTTATATATATATATATATATATATATATATATATGAAAAACAAAAACAAGTTTTAATCACATTAAAACCTGCTGACACTTGTATTTATGATCAATAGATGGCGTTTTTACCAAAAACATGATCAAGCAATTTGTTTACATAAACGATCAAAGAGTCAGAATTAACTATCTCTTTCGTTTTAGCCCACTTTCAGATCAGCTGATTTCAAGCTATTTGCTATGATCAGTGAAAGACAGAGCCAAGAAACTAGATCTAAAAACTGATTCCAAGTGTTTATGCACAGAGTTTCTATCAGTTTGCAAACATGAAATTTTTCAGACCGATAAAGTCTTCAAATTCAGCCAAACAAGCTAGATAGCTATATGAGTCTGATCTCAGTTCAGCTTCTCCACATAGTCAAAGCCTCTGCAATCTATATCATTGCAGAAACCTTTAAAGGTAGATTTATGAAAAACAAAAACAAGTTTTAATCACATTAAAACCTGCTGACGCTTGTATTTATGATCAATAGATGGCGTTTTTACCAAAAACACGATCAAGTGTTTGTTTACATAAACGATCAAAGAGTCAGAATTAACTATCTCTTTCGCTTTAGCCCACTTTCAGATCAGCTGATTTCAAGCTATTTGCTATCATCAGTGAAAGACAGAGCCAAGAAACTAGATCTAAAAACTGACTCCAAGTGTTTATGCACAGAGTTAAAACCTGCTGACGCTTGTATTTATGATCAATAAAAATGCCATCTATTGATCATAAATACAAGCATCAGCAGGTTTTAACATGATTAAAACTTGTTTTTGTTTTTCATAAATCTACCTTTAAAGGTTTCTGCAATGATATAGATTGCAGAGGCTTTGACTATGTGGAGAAGCTGAACTGAGATCAGACCCATATAGCTATCTAGCTTGTTTGGCTGAATTTGAAGACTTTATTGGTCTGAAAAATTTCATGCTTGCAAACTGATAGAAACTCTGTGCATAAATACTTGGAGTCAGTTTTTAGATCTAGTTTCTTGGCTCTGTCTTTCACTGATAATAGCAAATAGCTTGAAATCAGCTGATCTGAAAGTGGGCTAAAACGAAAGAGATAGTTAATTCTGACTCTTTGATCATTTATGTAAACAAACGCTTGATCGTGTTTTTGGTAAAAACGCCATCTATTGATCATATATATATATATATATATAGTACTGTATTTTATTATAGTACAACTTGCATTGGCAATTTAGAAGTTAAATTATTAAATTTCTAAAAAGAGAATATTTTTCTTTAAATATGTGATTGATTTAGTTTGGACAATGTAGGTTGTATATATATATATATATTTGTGTGTGGGTTAAAATAAATCGAAAAGAGAGAAAAGATATAAAGAGTATATAATAAAAGCAAAAGGGAAAACTACTTTGTGTTTTTGTAAAGTTAAGAAAACAAACCTTTATCAGGAAGTCATTAACAGTATATCAAACAAAATCGCAGCATTCCTTAGGTAATTAAAGATGGTGACCCAAAAAAAATGATGACTTTGTGAGCTAAATTACATTAAATTTGGGCTAAATTAACAGGTGTCAACAAGAGTTGCACATGAGACAAAAAATCAGGACTATAAAAAGAAAAACACATCATGTGTCAGGATTCTTAGATATTTGTTTCTGAAATAAAATAGTTCAAAATAAATATTAAGCATTGACAAAATTATGAAGAGCATTTGAAACTATTCTCACCAGTATGTTAAATCATACTAAGATGTGCAAGTAAAAGAAATTCATTTGCCAATGTTGCTTTTTGCCTGATATTGTGATCTACCATGAGTGAAGCCATCTCCTACTAAATCTGAAATTACGGAGTACTTATAGACTGCAAAAATATTGAACAGCAGTTTCCTCCCAAGATAAATCCATGCATGGTAAATTATATAATGTGATACATGAACAGTTAAACTTACTGGAAAGAAACTTTATTAATTGAAATACCAGTGATCACTTTCTCTTGAACTCTTAAGTGTGATAAATTGTCATCTCAAGTTGAATCAATTAAAGTCAAATCTTATCAGTAGTTTTAATCTCTATTTATTTTCTCTTATATTCTCTCAATAATATTATAAATATTTCATTGTGTATTAATAAATTTAAATATAACTTATGTTGATATTTAGTGGTTGATTATTAATTGTCTAAATTCATTTAAAAGTAGCCATTATTATAATTTGATTAAATAAATTGCTGATGCTGTACTTGAAAATGCAATCCTCTGGATATTCCAAGCAATTTAATCATGACTAAATAAATAGAAGGGGTGGTTGACCAGTGGATTCTTATATAGAATCTTAGTGCCTTTCAAATAAATTAAAAGCTGGACCTCTTCTCTCCATTATTCCACTTTAGTTATGTTAGGTGGGTTGTGTGACCATGTAAAATAACTGCATTCAATAAAATTACCTGATATGTGCTAATGAGAAAATTGTCAAATAAAACATAGGTTGGTCACCAAATACAAAGCATATAAAGTGTACAAAGTCTTAAGATATACCAGTGGACAGTACAATGGTAGCCCAACTCAAGGCTTCAACAGTAACCCCATCCTGACATAGGAGTAAAATGATAGAATAATAAAGTTTTAAATATAAATGTTTCAAAAAAAAAGTTTGGTGTTTTTTTTAGTTTCGTGTATGTAGGTAAAAAAAAAGAGTAGGCAAAATGATAGGAAATAAAGTAGCTCATAAGGTAAAGTGGCAGTGAGAGAAGAAACTTCAGCAAATGTGTTAATAAAAGAAAGATAATAAGTAGAAATCAAGAAAGATATAGGAAATAGAGATAAAAAGAGTAGATAATCTGATTTGTGAATGGGATAATGAGACCATAAATTCTGCATCTCAAGAATGTCCAAAAATTACAATAAGAATTAATAATATTGAAGTACAGGCTTTGTTTGACTCTGGTAGTCAAATATCAGTCATGTTTGAGACTGTATGTGCATGTATGAAGCAACAAAATCATGATGTTCAAACTCTGCCAGTGAGGAAGACCTCAGTAACATTGGCCACTGATAAAAAGACACAAATAGAGACAAAACAAGTATGGAGATAAGTAAGGGTGGGAAAGTGACATATACATCATATTTTACTGATATTACAGTCCAACTTCATGCATAAAACAGGGTGTTTGATTAATTCTAAAGAGATAAAATATTATGTGTAAAAGAAAAGTAATAGAATTTAAATCAAAAGAAACAGAGTTGCCAAAAGACATATATAGTATACAAAGTAAGACAGAGGTAGAAAACAAGGAGAAAACAGATAAAGGGGAATGGAAAAAGGCAGTGAAAAAATTATTAGAGAGATATAAGGAAAGTTTTTAGATAGACCAGGGATAAGTAGGGGATATGAACACTGAATTAAAATTATTGATGACACATCATATCAGGTGCAATCTTATCCAGTACCTTATCAATATTGCACAAAGGTTGAAAAACAACTGTCACAGATGGAGGGATGGGGCATTATAACAAAGGGATCATCACCATATAACAACCCATCAGTTATAGTAAAAAAGATGGGTCAGTAAAGCTATGTTTAGACAATAGGCAGCTAAATAGGATCACCTGGCCAGACCAAAATGTTCTTCTACCGATGAATGAATTATTGAACAGGTTCCATGATAAATAAATTTTTTTGACATGAGACTTGACAGCCAGTTAATGGCAGATTAAATTACACCAAGTGGACCACAATTATATTACTTTCACATATAATAGTATATCCTATCAGTTTAACAGAATGCCATTTGGGTTAAGAAACAATGGAGCAGAATTGTTAAAGTGCTTAGACAGAGTGTTATCCCTGGAAATAAAGACTTTGGTTACCATTTATATGTATGATGTCATAATTTCTTCAAAGAACCCAAGAGAGCATTTAAGACATCTGCAGATGGTTTTATAAGAATGCAAAGACAAAGGTATCAGCATTAATTTACAAAAAAGTTGTATAGCCATTGCAGAAGTCATATTTTTAGGACACTTAATCAGCAAAACAGAAATTAAGCCCTATCCTGATTAAATACAAGCCACCAGAGAATTCCCAGCCTCTAAGTCAGCAGACATGTTAGGTCTTTCTTAGGACTGTGTAACTTAATTTCTACAAGAATTTTGTGGCAGATATGGAGCCTTTGCTGCAACTACTGTGAAAAAAGGTTCCATGGGAATGGACAGACAAACACGACTTAGTATTTGAAGGTATCAAAAAGAAATTTTTGATCCAGGTGATGTTGATTTATGCTTACTTTAAAAAATTATAGTACAGGTTGACAGCAGCAGATATGGGCTGGGTGCAGCATTGATGCAGATGCAGAAAGATGGTAGCCAAGGGGTAAAATATTTCATTATCAGACCCTTAAGGGGGTAAGAAGTCAATTATTCTATAACAATGAAGGAAATGTTCACTGTGGTATGGGCATTTTAGAGATTTTGCATATTTCTAATGGGTCAAAGGTGGTAGTCAGAACTGATCACAAAAGTCTGGAATTCCTTAACCACAGTTATCTGTCAAGTAGTAGGCTAATTCATTGGAGCTTTTTTCTGTAAAAATTACTTAGTAGAATATTGTAAAGGGATGGTGAATGCAGTGCCTGATTCCTTAAGCCACAGTCCAAGTCTGGGGTCCACTGTACATTTATAAATGAAAGACATACATCTAGCAACAATAATAATGAAAATTGATGCATCTGTGGAAGATGAACTTAATCACTTTTGTGATAAGCAGAAACAAGATCCCAGATATCAGAAAATTATAGATAGTTTAGAGAGAGAAGGAAGTAAAGATAAGGCAAAAGAAATGTGCTATGAAAAAAATGGAAGATATTGTTGGGATAAGAAGGTGTTGTGGTACTCAACAGACATAAAGGGGGGATATGGAGGATGGTAATACCCAAGGCCCTGAAAGATTATGTATACTCACTCTTTGTATAGCCATTATGGCATTTAAAAAACAGAAAAACTATTGAAAACATAGTTTTACTGGCTGGGTATGAGGTACCAGATAGCCAAAATGTTGAAAAGGTGTGAATTGTGCCAGAAGACAAATCCCACTAACAATTCTTATGCTGGTTTCATTGTACCCCATAATTTCAAAAAACCCAAATGACCTGGTTGCTATTAATTTTTATGGGCCATTACCAAGATTCTGGAAGATGATATACATATTGGTGGTCAATGATATTTTTTCAAAACAGGTGTCTGCATACCACATGTCACAGGCTAACATCAAAAGCACTATACAGATATTAGAAACACAATGTTTTCCAAAAATAAACAAACCAAAAGCAGTTCTATCAGACCATGGGACTCCTTTCATAGTGAATTAATGGAAAGAATAGATAGAGAAAATGAGTTTACAGCTCATCTTGTTGTCCATACAAAACCCTCAATAAATCCCATCTGAACAGGTGATGAAGGAATTGGAACAACTTTCTAGAGTGTATACATCATCAAACCATAAAGGATTGATGAAGCAGATACCATGTGTGGTTAACTACATCAACTGAATGGATAATGGATCCACAGGGTTTGCACCTTTGACTACTGTTCCATCAACCTGTGCCAAGACTTTACAGAGTTAAGTTACCAGTTGTTCCTGAATATATGATAGTGATACTGATTAGCAGAGAGCAGCATTGAGGATAAGGCATGAGTCAGAAATAAGAATAGGAAGATACAAGATCTGACAGCTTTTTTTAAAAAGGGGACAAGGTATGGGTCAGGGTAAATCCTAGTAGCCAACCAGAGAAGAATATATGTAAAAAGTTTCAGAATTTATATTGACAGACCATACCAGATTTAGGGAAAATGGTCCAAATGCATTTACTCTCATGAATGAAAGAAAGTAGAAGGGAATCTTCAATGCAAAGGCCTTAAGGCTGTATAAAACAAGTTATCCTGTCAGATAGGCTTAGAAGATCAACTGGTCTGACTTAAATCCTGAAAACCTCAGATATATGTATATATATTTTTAATAAAAATGTCAAATAACTGATGTTGAAGAATAAAATAGTATTGTATCCCATATTTTATTCTTGTCATTGACTGCAGAGGTATTGTACAGTATTTTATTCTAGTACAACTTCCATTGACAATTTAGAAGTTAAATTATTAAATTCCTAAAAAGAGAATATTTTTCTTAAATATCTGATTGATATAGTTTGGGCAACATTGGTTATATATATATATATATATATATATATATATATATATATATATATATAATAAATCGAAAAGAGAAAAGATATAAAAAGTATAATAAACAAAAGGGAAACTACTTTGTGTTTTTGTAAAGATAAGAAAACAAACCTTTATTATGAAGTCATTAGCAGTACATAAAACAAAATCACAGCATTTTTTTGGTAATTAAAGATGGTGACCCAAGAAAAAAAGGATGACATTGTGGGCTAAATTACATTAAATTTGGGCTAAATTAACAGGTGTCAACAAGAGTTGCACAGGAGTCTAAAAAAAAATCAGGATTATAAAAAAAAAACACATCATGTGTCAGGGTTCTTTGATATTTGTTCCTGAAATAAAACAGTTCAAAATAAATTTTAAGCATTGAAGAAATTATGAAGAGCATGTCAAACTACTCTCACCAGCATGTTAAATTATATTAAGATGTGTGAGTAGAAGTTCATTTGCCGATGTTGCTTTTTGCCTGAAATCGTGAACTACCACAAGTGAAGCCATCTCCTACTATATCTGAAACCACAGAATACTTATAGACTGCAAGAATATTGAACAGCAGATTCTTCCCAAGACAAATCCATGCATGGTAAATTCTATAATATACATGAACAGTTAAACTTACCGGTAAGAAACTTTATTATTCAAGTATAAATGGTCACTTTCTCTTGAACTTTTAGGTGCAATAAATTGTTATTTTGAGTTGTACCAATTAAAATAAAATCTTATCAGTAGTTTTAATCCCTATTTATTTTTTCTCCTCTCCATTATTCAACTTTAGTTATGTTAAGTGGATTGTGTGACCAGGAACAATAACTGTGTTCGATAAAATTACTTGATATGTTCTAATGAGAGAATTATCAAATTGAACATAGAATGGTCACCAAATGAGAAGCATATAAAGTGTATAAAATTTTAAGATAGACCAGTGGACAGTACTATATATATATATATATATATATATATATATATATTGTAACCATATATTTTAGTATAAAATATAATTATTATTGATGTAACTAATATAAAAATTTCTCTTTCTTCTTTTGGTGATTTGGTTGGCTTGATTTGCACTTTGAACAGACTACTCTCTTATATTATTTTAATAAATTTAAATTTGCTTCTTTCCATATGCTAATGCATATCAAAATGCTTAACTTTTTAAAAATTTAACAACACATTAAAATTTGGTAAAATATTATTAAAAACAATATTTTGTTTTATTTGTCTAAAAATGATCTTAAAATTATTATTTTATCCAATTTAACAAAAAACCATTTGTTCAATTAAAATTAAATATTAAAAATAAATACAGTAATTGCGTAGGCGTCTCAATGTAATAAAAGAAAAGAGCGCGAATTTAAGAGACGATTGTCTGATAGTTTGCTTTTGGAGGGAGAATGAAAGAAAAATGGTAAAGGCAAGTAGTGTAAATTTGCCAAGCTTATTTTAAAGTAAAAAAAATAAGTAATCGGACTACCACAAAGTTTGCTATAAACGTAAATAACATCGTGGTATTTAATTAGAAGATGCCTTGCTAAAAATAAAAGTCTGTTCAAGTCGGCTGACCAAGTGAATCGAATCACCAGTAATAATTCCCAATATTACATTTTTGAAATGTCGGAGCTTTCCAGTTTAAAAGAAAATTGCAAGAATTGGTATGTTTTAAAATGTTTATTATTTTACAATTTGGAAACATTAAAAAGTATTTTAATTACAGAAGTTATGAATATGAAAATTTGCTTTTTAAAGAAAAAGAAATTTAAGTTAAAGTAAAATGTTAAAGTTATCAACATATTTTAAATATTTCCGTTTCTAATTCTAATAAAAATATAGTATTGATTGATATTTAATTCTACAAAGCCAGTAATATATTTGCTAATTAATTTGTTTAACATTTGGATAATAAATACTCTTCAAATAATTAATCAAAGCTATTTCTAATTTTATCGTCATAATAGAATGATTGAATTAAGTGCTATAATTAATATTCCTATATTTAAACGTGGATGGATAAATAATTCGCATGGATGTAATAAAATTGGAACATTTTAATAGAGAAATGTAGAGATTAATAACTTAATGAAAAACATTTTCATTTAAATTCTGTGTTTCATATTGTGAAGTTGTTCCATGTCTTAGGAGCCACGTAAAATTGTTAATCTAATAGTGATTATAATAACCAATACAACGGATAAAATTGCATGTATGGAATTGAATTATAGTTATAATTATTGTTTCATAGATTTATTGTTCGACACATCGTACATGGATCCCACGGAGCACATTTGGAGTTATAAAATGTTATACAATCTGAGTTGTGACACACACCTGTTATAATTCATGTATTGAACTGTAAAATGCTTTACATTTAATTTATATCACACACACACTTGTTAAATTTTATGTTAGATGCATAATGCATTACTTTACGTTTATCGTTATCGGAACTTGCATATGAAGTTCCTAAGTATATTTTATTAAGTTTAAATCAATAGGGGTTGAATACAATATTTATTTAAGAGAATAGCGCTATGCGAAACAGCTTGAAAAGTATTAAATGAATTCGTGAAATGTATCAATCTTTGTGAGGTATTTTGTTGGTCTTTCCAGATTTATAGTCTTATACTAATATTACTTGTATTATATTACACATTTTAGTTTAAGCAAAAGAAGTTAGTACATTAGTCGTCCTGATTAGCTTAGCATTTTATTATGCAAGAACCCACATTTGCTAAAGTGTTAGTGTATTCTGAATAGTCAGAAGAACTGAGGAGGATGATTTTGCACTTTAATGTGAAGTAAATAGTAATGTTGTTTAAGAATGTTAAAGGGCTTTAATCTGTGCTGGTGGTTAATCCGCAGATTATTTTAATTGCTATTTTTGTATTTTACACTCATTCCTGCGCTGGTGGTTAATCCGCGGAATTGTGTGATTATACGTATTACTTTATGATGGTGTATAAATCCACCAAAGTGTTTAGTGTTATTTAATTCCCACGTGTAGATGAATACATCCACGGGAATATGTTTTACTTCACAGATATAAGTTGGGCAAAGTATTTTAGTTAATCTGCTAAATCATCTTCTTCATTTGTACGCATAATTTATAAGTTAGATCATCAAATGGTAGCAGGACGTTCTATTCAAGTTACTAAATAATGGTTAACTGTTGGTTGATTATTGTTTACCGGAATGTAAGTTTACATTTTCACTTTATTTAATGATTACATTATAGCTAATATCCTACAGATATAATATTTGTTATATTATTATGAGTTTACGGTAGGGATTTAATGGATCTGGAAATGATGTTAAATATTTCATAAGTTGATGCTGAATATCGTATAATCTCATCAATATTCATTATATTAGATTGATATAAGGTAGGACTAGATTTTAAAACTGTACCTATGAGAAGTTATTGAAGAAAGTCAATGGACTTATAATTTATTTATTTTATTTGTTTATTTATTATTTTTTATTATAATATTGGAATTAATTATTAATTTTCATAAATTTGTAAATAAAAGTTGATTTATAATTAAACTTATTGTGCCGTTGCTATGTGTCATTCATAAAATCAGAAATCATAAATTTTGGATAGAGCATACATTAAAGAGCATACATTGAAGAGCATACCTTGAATTACATATTATCGTCAACATGATATAAGAGTTTATAAATATTTTTTGAGAAAACATTTGGATGCTTTTCGTCTTTGGTAGTTTATGATGTGTGAGGTACAATAAAATCCCATTTACCTTTTCCATCATTTTGGCTTTGCGTATTTGATTTCAGGATACAATACAAATTAATTATTAAACTTGTAAACAGATTTCCCAAATAATAACATGATTGAATGTATTTACTTAACGTTTTTAAATTATCATTTGTCAGTAATAAGAGTCTCAATGATATAATAAACTATAAAAGAACCCAAATATTTATGTTTATTTATTGCAAAGCTTTACCTGGACTAGCATCTACATTAAAAATCATATAGATGGTTTAAAGTTTCATAATTTCATGTAGTTCTACAAATTACGCCATCTTGTACATGGTCGGCCATCGGGTCTCATACAATAAAAATCGCAAATTAAGGTTTAAAAGTAATAACATTGCACTTATAATTTGTTTAATGTGTTTTATAATACTACTATGATAGTTCTTCGTGGTACACCCTGGCTGCGATCAAATTAAATATAAAAGTTTATGTTAGATCATTAGTTTGGTCTATAGTAGGTTGCTCCAGATGTTGATTGTGGTCTTGGGTGCATAAAATAGATAGCATGATATGCTTTTGGTTACAGCTCTTAATAGCTGACAATAATTGAGTGGGACTTGATCAGTGATCGAAGTCACAATTCTTAGTGCACTTACGTTACGTAGTTGGGACCACACAATCAAATGCTTACAATTTTGAGTGCCGCAATGTGTTCAGCACGATAGGTAGCATAGTATACAATGAGGGCAACAAATTATGTAAGTTGTGATCATGCAATTTATTTTGGTTACAATTTTGGCGCGCATCGTGGTCGGCTCGATAAGCTGGCGCTTACAATTTTGCACCACAACGTGATCGGCCCGATATATTGAGGTTATATAGTCATTATAAGTGTGCAATTACAGTTTTAGCACTTTATCAACAGGCGACTTGATTAATTGATTGTTACAGAGTACAAAATGGTAATGTGTGAACTGCATTAATTAATGATTGTTGATTACAATTTTAATTTCCCATATTACAAGAATATTATCATGTGACAAATGCTCTATCATGGTGATGAAATATTGAGTGTTTTATTGCTATATATTTCTCCAAGTTACTTATATAGATTTCTGATGACAATAGCAATCGTATTCCAAGATATACCAATATTTATGATTGAATTGGGAGAAGTTGAAATTATCAAGGGTTTATAAAGTAGTTGTTGTAATTTTGCAAATATTTGAAGTGGGGGTTCAGATTATTTTAGTGTGAATGTGATATATACCATCTGGGATAAGTTATTGGTGGTGAAGATTTAGTGGTTGGTCGGCTTGAACAAGATTTTCATTGATTACTGTTATTAAAACACATATTTTAGAAAAGTAAAAAAAAGTTGGCTTCACAAAATATTGAAATAGTTGTTATAAAATACTCAAAATGAGTGATTCTGAAGAACTTAATTATCCTGAGACAACTCAAGAAGTTCCTGATTTTGATTTCCAACAACGGTTTATGATAATGCTTCAATGCATAGAGATTGGAATGAATGAACAGTCTCTAAAAATGAATGAACAGTCTAAAAAATTGAACGAACAATCTCTTTCCCAAAAAGAGATGTTAGAGTCTCAAAAAGAGATGACTGAAAAATTAAATGAACAGACTGAAAAATTGAATGAACAGTCTATTTCTCAAAAAGAGATGACTGAAAAATTAAATGAACAAACTGAAAAATTAAATGAACAGACTGAAAAATTGAATGAACAGTCTATTTCTCAAAAAGAAATGTCAGAAAAGTTAGATAGTTTTGAGAATAAAATGGCTGAAGTTCAGGAATTTGTGAAAGAAAAAATAGAGGCTGCTAGAGTAAAAACAGTAGAGGAATTTAACCAAAAATTTAAATCCTTAGAGAATAGTTGTAAGGCAGCTAAAGGGGAATCCGATATCAAATTAGAAGAAATTAAAGCTAATTTCTTCGATTATAAAAAGCACTTAGAAGTTCAGATAGAAGAAATTGGAAGTAAGTTTATAACCCACGAGGAGAATTTAGACACTAAACTGAAGGTGCTTGATGTGGCAATGGGAGACTCAAGGAATCAGTTGGCACAAATAGTTAGTGAAATGAACTATAAAGTTCAAGAAGTAGAGTCTCAATCTGCTGAATCTATTGATAAAATTAAAACTGAAATGGAATTTAAACTTCAGAATATGAATGAGAGTCAGTCAACTTTTGAACAAGACAATGGGAGCATTAAAAAGATTTTGGAGGAAACGATCAATAGGTCTAAAGTAGAACATAAAGAATTAAAAAAGACTAATACTAAATTTAGTGGAGATTTAGAAATGATGCAAAAAGAGTTGAAGGAAGTGAGGGATAAAGGTCAAGAGTGGCCAAATGAGTCAAATGAGTTTAAAGAGGGACAGAAGCTAGGGGCACAGATTGAAAATCTTCAGCTGAAAGTGTTAGAAATTCAAAAGGCTCAAGAGAAAAACGATAATTTCATTGGTCAAAACACCAAGTATTATGTGGATGGGACAGAGACCTCTGTTAAAGAAGTAGTTGTACCAGATAGTAATTTTACTGGTATCCGCACAACTCCCATTTTCCAAAAACCATTAGGAATTGAATCTGTGACTAAAGATGTCAAGAACACAGAGATGTCTATGGGTGGATCTACAGCTCTTAAATTTCTAAAGATTAAGCCATTTAAAGGGGAGTATTTGGAAAACCCTTTAGAATTTCTTCAAAATCTGGAAGAATTATTTACTTTATGTGCATTTTCAGAAAGAGAAAAACTGGCTATCTCCAGCAACCATCTTTATGCTGCTGCAAAAGATTGGTGGCAGTCTTTGTTTGATTGTCCTCAAACATATGGAGATTTTAAACATTTAATAATGTCAAGTTTCTGGGGTGAGGATCGCCAGGATAACATGCGTTATCAAATCACTCGAGAAAAGTATAATGCCAATAAAGGTAGCTATACTCAATTTTTTCGTGGACAGGCGGTCAAACTTAAAACTTTAACTGCTTTCCCATTATCTGAGCATCATATAGTTAGGATCTTAAGACATAACTTACCTCGACAAATTGAACAAGTTTTGATTGCTGCAGATAAGTATACAATTGATGAGGTGTCAGAGATCTTAGATGCACTTGAGACAAGTGAATGTGACTTGGAAAACAGATATAGAGGTGGAAAGGAGGCTAGAGCTTCTCATAACTGTTCCCTTGCTAATGTTAATGTTGCTCCAATAAGAAGTCCTTATCGTGATAATAGATACGAGAATAGGAGTCGTAGTTATAAAAGACCGAAATTTTATAATAGAGTTAATGGTCAACCTAGTCTAATTAATAAGACCCAAGATAGAAATCAACCTTCTGTTAGTGGAATTAAACCACCTCACACAAAGGATATTAAAACAAATGTTAAAAGTAGTACATTAAACTAGAGGGGGCCTCATGGAAAAGTTCCTCGCTGTGGGTGCCTGTTGCTAACTTGGGGAGGAACCATATAGACAATGAAGAAGCATATGTAAATAGTATAGACCTTAATATTGATCTGTTGGAGCCTTATGAGGTTGTGGACCCTCCTATATTATATAGTTGTCCTATTGTCAAAATTTATATTGAAGGTGTTCTTATTAATGCTTTGATAGACTCTGGAAGTCAGGCATCAATATTGTCCTCGATTGTTTATGATGAAATTGTGGATGCAAACAAATCTGTACCTTTGCTTCCTGTCAAACCAATTCAAGTTACGCTTGCAAATGGGAGAAAAGCAAAACTTATGAATAAGCAAACCTGGCTTAATGTAAAAATTGGTGAATCTGAATTTGGACATGTTTTCCTAATAATGCCCGATCTTATTCATGAAGTTATCATTGGTTCTGACTTCATGAGTTTAAATAAATGCAATATTGATTTTAAAAACAAACTTTTTGCCTTTAATAATGATTCTTGTCATTTTTATGATAATATAGATGTTCAATTGAATCAGTTAATGGTCATACATGACACATCAGTTGAATTGAACATAAAAATTAAATTAGATGATTCTAACATTTTGGATATTGATTATAAAGAACAATTACATCAATTGATGATCCAGTACAAGGATATATTTTCAAAGATACCAGGTATTATTGAAGGATACGTCCATCGAATCAAACTCAGGAATGAAACACCATTCCAGCAGCGATCATACCCCATTCCATACCAATACCAGACAGAAGTACAGCAGCAAATCAATAAAATGATTGAATGGCATATTGTCAAGAAAAGCCCTTCAGCCTATGTCAATCCTCTTGTGATTGTAAGAAAAAGAAATGGATCAGTTCGGGTGTGCCTAGATGCACGTGCGCTTAACCAATTAACCATTCCAGAACACGATGTGCCTCCGCCTATTCATGAACTTTTGATCAAATTCAAGGGCAAATATATTTTTTCAATTTTTGACTTGATGGCCAGTTACTGGCAAATTCCATTGCATACTGATGACCAAAAGTACACTGCTTTCCGTTTTGAAGGCCAATCCTATGTTTTTGAAAGGATGCCTTTTGGTTTGATTAACAGTGGAGCAGGACTTATTAGGTGTTTAGATAGAATTTTTTCCACTCAATTAAAGAATAAAATAATTATGTATGTGGATGATATCGTTATTGCGTCTGCAGACATCTATGAACATTTAAATGATTTGGATTTATTCTTTTTTGAATGTCACACTAATAATATAAAAATTAATTTGGAAAAATGTACATTGGCAGCCACTGAAATCACTTTTCTGGGGCATCTGGTCAGTGATCAGGGAATTAAACCCCATCCGGATAAAGTGACAGCCATTCAAAACTTTCCTATCCCTAAAACTAAGAAACAGCTTAAATCATTCCTAGGCTTGTGTAACTATTATCACAAATTTTACCAAGATTTTTCTAATGATACCATGTCACTGTCATTACTATTAAAAGGAAATGTGAAATGGAAGTGGAACAATGAGCATACATTAGAATTTAATAAGATAAAGGCTACATTCTTAAAAAGGGTCATTTTGGCTTATCCAGATTTTGGCAAAATATTTTACTTACAGACTGACAGCAGTAATTTTGGATTAGGAGTAGTTCTCTACCAATTGGATGATTTTCAGAAACCTCAAATTTTGTACTTTTTGAGCAGGCGTCTAAAGGGGCCTGAACTAAATTACTCCGTTACTGAAAAGGAAGCCTTAGCTGTAGTCTGGGCTTTCCAGAAACTCCGTCAATTTTTGCTGGGATCAGAGGTTGTAGTTTTAAGTGATCATAGGAGCTTAGAGTTCCTTAATAAAAGTTATTTAAACAATGAAAGGTTGGTAAGATGGAGTCTTTATCTCCAACAGTTTCAATACAAAATTCAATATTATGAGGGAGGTAAAAATGTCATAGCAGATGCTTTGAGCCGTAACCCTGTAGATTCATTATCTTTTCATCCCAACCATCACAATATTGTAATTACAAATATTGAGTTAGTTACAGATGAAACTATTGAAGGTGATTATAAGAACCTTGCAGTAGAACAGTCTCAAGATGTGAAATTTGGAAGAATAATTAAATTACTATCTGATCCTACTGTACCCATAGGCCAGAATAGGAACATTACCCGAATTAAAAGTAGATACAAATTATATCAGGGCATGTTGATGTATCAGACTATACCTAACAAGGATAGCTCGTGGAAGGTAGTGATCCCTAGGTCTATGACTAATCGGCTAATCTCTTATGTTCATTGTAAATATGGTCATTATGGCTCACCAAAATTAGAGCACATATTAAAAAAATATTTTTACTGGTCAAACATGTATGCATCAATTGTAAGTCAGTTAAGACACTGTGAGATTTGCCTGAAGTCAAAACATTCTGGAAAATCACATGCTGGGGTACTTCAACCTATTCTTCCAGGGGGACCTAATGAGATATTATCATTAGACTTCTATGGACCTCTTCCACCCTTTAATAAACAAAAATTCATCCTAGTTACCTATGATTTATTTACTAAATATGTATGTGCATATCCTGTTCCTAAGACTGATGCAAAAAATGTCATTAAAAATCTTAGCAATAGTCAATTTCCTTTGGTGGGAAAACCGATGTCTATTCTTACGGATCATGCTACTGCATTTATTTCCAGCACATGGAGAAAGTGGATTAGAAAACAGAATATCCGACATATAATGAGTTCTATAAGAAATCCGCAATCCAATCCATGTGAAAGGGTGATGAGGGAATTGAGTAGGCTATTTCATGTCTATGTGAAGGATAATCACCGGTTGTGGGTAAAGAAGTTGCCTGAAGTTATCAATTACATAAACGTTACCATGAATGAATCCACAAAATTTGCTCCTATTAGGCTTCAATTTGGAATACAGGAGCCATTACTAATTAAAACTCCTTTACCCATCATTCTAGAAGAAATAAATAGTGATCTTGATATAGAAAAAGCCAGACGGAATTTAAGAAAAATGGGCCAAAAGTGCTCTAAACAGGATAAAGGTAGACCACACCCTTTTAAGGTCGGAGATTTTGTATTTGTCCGTACTCCTCATGTTAGCAACTTAAAGAAAAACGAATTTAGAAAATTTTTAAGCTTATATAATGGACCTTTCATGATTGAAAGCCAAGTGGGAGAGAACGCATTTATGCTCTCAACCCCTGAAGGAATCCGAGGCACCTACAATGCACGTAGTTTGAAACCTGTACCTTCAATAAATTAGGGGGATTTATATCGTATAAATGTTATACCATATTCAGATTGATGATAAATGATAGATAGGATAGTAAAAATAGTGACTTATGATGTACCTTAGTAGAATTTGATTAAATGGAATTCTAAAGAAAGATAATTTTTTTCCGTAGGGGGGTGTAAACTGTAACCATATATTTTAGTATAAAATATAATTATTATTGATGTAACTAATATAAAAATTTCTCTTTCTTCTTTTGGTGATTTGGTTGGCTTGATTTGCACTTTGAACAGACTACTCTCTTATATTATTTTAATAAATTTAAATTTGCTTCTTTCCATATGCTAACGCATATCAAAATGCTTAACTTTTTAAAAATTTAACAACACATTAAAATTTGGTAAAATATTATTAAAAACAATATTTTGTTTTATTTGTCTAAAAATGATCTTAAAATTATTATTTTATCCAATTTAACAAAAAACCATTTGTTCAATTAAAATTAAGTATTAAAAATAAATACAGTAATTGCGTAGGCGTCTCAATGTAATAAAAGAAAAGAGCGCGAATTTAAGAGACGATTGTCTGATAGTTTGCTTTTGGAGGGAGAATGAAAGAAAAATGGTAAAGGCAAGTAGTGTAAATTTGCCAAGCTTATTTTAAAGTAAAAAAAATAAGTAATCGGACTACCACAAAGTTGGCTATAAACGTAAATAACATCGTGGTATTTAATTAGAAGATGCCTTGCTAAAAATAAAGGTCTGTTCAGGTCGGCTGACCAAGTGAATCGAATCACCAGTAATAATTCCCAATATTACATTTTTGAAATGTCGGAGCTTTCCAGTTTAAAAGAAAATTGCAAGAATTGGTATGTTTTAAAATGTTTATTATTTTACAATTTGGAAACATTAAAAAGTATTTTAATTACAGAAGTTATGAATATGAAAATTTGCTTTTTAAAGAAAAAGAAATTTAAGTTAAAGTAAAATGTTAAAGTTATCAACATATTTTAAATATTTCCGTTTCTAATTCTAATAAAAATATAGTATTGATTGATATTTAATTCTACAAAGCCAGTAATATATTTGCTAATTAATTTGTTTAACATTTGGATAATAAATACTCTTCAAATAATTAATCAAAGCTATTTCTAATTTTATCGTCATAATAGAATGATTGAATTAAGTGCTATAATTAATATTCCTATATTTAAACGTGGATGGATAAATAATTCGCATGGATGTAATAAAATTGGAACATTTTAATAGAGAAATGTAGAGATTAATAACTTAATGAAAAACATTTTCATTTAAATTCTGCGTTTCATATTGTGAAGTTGTTCCATGTCTTAGGAGCCACGTAAAATTGTTAATCTGATAGTGATTATAATAACCAATACAATGGATAAAATTGCATGTATGGAATTGAATTATAGTTATAATTATTGTTTCATAGATTTATTGTTCGACACATCGTACATGGATCCCACAGAGCACATTTGGAGTTATAAAATGTTATACAATTCAAGTTGTGACACACACCTGTTATAATTCATGTATTGAACTGTAAAATGCTTTACATTTAATTTATATCACACACACACTTGTTAAATTTTATGTTAGATGCATAATGCATTACTTTACATTTATCGTTATCGGAACTTGCATATGAAGTTCCTAAGTATATTTTATTAAGTTTAAATCAATAGGGGTTGAATACAATATTTATTTAAGAGAATAGCGCTTGCGAAACAGCTTGAAAAGTATTAAATGAATTCGTGAAATGTATCAATCTTTGTGAGGTATTTTGTTGGTCTTTCCAGATTTATAGTCTTATACTAATATTACTTGTATTATATTACACATTTTAGTTTAAGCAAAAGAAGTAGTACATTAGTCGTCCTGATTAGCTTAGCATTTTATTATGCAAGAACCCACATTTGCTAAAGTGTTGGTGTATTCTGAATAGTCAGAAGAACTGAGGGGGATGATTTTGCACTTTAATGTGAAGTAAATAGTAATGTTGTTTAAGAATGTTAAAGGGCTTTAATCTGTGCTGGTGGTTAATCCGCAGATTATTTTAATTGCTATTTTGTATTTTACACTCATTCCTGCGCTGGTGGTTAATCCGCGGAATTGTGTGATTATACGTATTACTTTATGATGGTGTATAAATCCATCAAAATGTTTAGTATTATTTAATTCCTACGTGTAGATGAATACATCCACGGGAATATGTTTTACTTCACAGATATAAGTTGGGCAAAGTATTTTAGTTAATCTGCTAAATCATCTTCTTCATTTGTACACATAATTTATAAGTTAGATCATCAAATGGTAGCAGGACGTTCTATTCAAGTTACTAAATAATGGTTAACTGTTGGTTGATTATTGTTTACCGGAATGTAAGTTTACATTTTCACTTTATTTAATGATTACATTATAGCTAATATCCTACAGATATAATATTTGTTATATTATTATGAGTTTACGGTAGGGATTTAAGGGATCTGGAAATGATGTTAAATATTTCATAAGTTGATGCTGAATATCGTATAATCTCATCAATATTCATTATATTAGATTGATATAAGGTAGGACTAGATTTTAAAACTGTACCTATGAGAAGTTATTGAAGAAAGTCAATGGACTTATAATTTATTTATTTTATTTGTTTATTTATTATTTTTTATTATAATATTGGAATTAATTATTAATTTTCATAAATTTGTAAATAAAAGTTGATTTATAATTAAACTTATTGTGCCGTTGCTATGTGTCATTCATAAAATCAGAAATCATAAATTTTGGATAGAGCATACATTAAAGAGCATACATTGAAGAGCATACCTTGAATTACATATTATCGTCAACATGATATAAGAGTTTATAAATATTTTTTGAGAAAACATTTGGATGCTTTTCGTCTTTGGTAGTTTATGATGTGTGAGGTACAATAAAATCCCATTTACCCTTTCCATCATTTTGGCTTTGCGTATTTGATTTCAGGATACAATACAAATTAATTATTAAACTTGTAAACAGATTTCCCAAATAATAACATGATTGAATGTATTTACTTAACGTTTTTAAATTATCATTTGTCAATAATAAGAGTCTCAATGATATAATAAACTATAAAAGAACCCAAATATTTATGTTTATTTATTGCAAAGCTTTACCTGGACTAGCATCTACATTAAAAATCATATAGATGGTTTAAAGTTTCATAATTTCATGTAGTTCTACAAATTACGCCATCTTGTACATGGTCGGCCATCGGGTCTCATACAATAAAAATCGCAAATTAAGGTTTAAAAGTAATAACATTGCACTTATAATTTGTTTAATGTGTTTTATAATACTACTATGATAGTTCTTCGCGGTACACCCTGGCTGCGATCAAATTAAATATAAAAGTTTATGTTAGATCATTAGTTTGGTCTATAGTAAGTTGCTCCAGATGTTGATTGTGGTCTTAGGTGCATAAAATAGATAGCATGATATGCTCTTGGTTACAGCTCTTAATAGCTGACAATAATTGAGTGGGACTTGATCAGTGATCGAAGTCACAATTCTTAGTGCACTTACGTTACGTAGTTGGGACCACACAATCAAACGCTTACAATTTTTGGATGCCGCAACGTTCTTCGGCGTAATCTCAAGCAATTTCTCGGTTACAATATATATATATTAGAGATATTAAATAAAGTATTTATATTTAGTTGTTTGTTAGTCTAAATTAGATTCAATAAAATAATACCTTTTATTTTTATTTTTATATTTTGGCAAGTAATCATGTCTCATTAGTTGTGTTTAATGCTAAATTTAAGTGCAAACTATTGACATACTGAGATGTATGATAAAGTTAAATACATTCATTTTGTTTATGACATGAGTTTGATATAGTTAGTTATAGGGTGTCATTTCTAAAGATAGCCTAATATCATATAAACTGCTGGTAAAGTTGACCCCATATATGAGAAAGCTTCTTATTTTCTGTTTGTCTATTACATAATTAAAAGACTATTTTATTGTGAAGGTGATCTAGATGTTTATAATTTAAAGGGCATTTGAAGTATAAAATGGTTATATAGGATTTAAAAAACTATCTTTCTCATTCTTTGTTAGTCATAGTTAGACATTATTTCAGTGTCAAGTATTGGTTTCTTTATTTTCATATTACTATAATTAGGCATTAGGAACCCTGAATGTTTCAATTTTGTTGTACCATTACAATATGCTGATCTAATATTTGGATATAGTGAAGATTATATCATTATCATCCTATGTTCCATTTCACTTTAGCTTTTATTTGTGATGTACATTTGTTAATAAAGCTCATTACCTTTTATTTTACTATTATAGTTTGAAAACCTTATAAAAGGAGATGGGGTTTTAAATTACATTATTATCAAAAAACAAAGGAGAATGGATGGGATGTAAGAAATAAACAAAGGATAGCTGATTTGGATATTTATGTAGATGTGGAGAGAGTGGGTCTGGAAAATTAATGGTAAGCAAGTTATTTATAAATGTAATGGAAAAGAAAAAGTGAAAAGAATTTATAAAAGAGTAGTGAGGAAAGAAGAAATTGTTAATTTGAATATTTGAATATGCAAGATGGTGTTAGAAGACTAAAAACATAACCGGAATTAAATAAAGCAGTTAAAAATGAAGAGATTGAGGTACTAGTAGTAGTAAAAACACAACTAAGAGAAGAAATAGAACCTATACTGGGAGAGTTGGTATGGCATGGTATAAATAGAAAATAAAAAGGGGTGATAGTATAGGTGTTATATCAAAAATATTCAAATAATATTAAATGTCAAGAACATTTGTGGTTTGAAATAAGGTTAGAAAGACAAAAATGGATGGTGGCTATAGTGTATATAGCTATTGGAGATAGTCAACTATAATGGAGTGGAACAGTAGCATATATGAATGCCTAGTTAAGGATGTACAGATTTTCAAAGACAGGAAAAAAAATAATGGTTATAGTGGATATGAGTGAACATATTGAAGACATTGATGATGCAAATAACAAGAATGGACAGCTTTTGAAGAATTTTTGTCAAAGAGTGAATTTGAGCATTGGAAAATTATTTATGAGGGATAATACATATGGTCATAAATAATATATTTCACAAAATAGATTATGTATTAGTATACAGAGATGATTCAATTATTTAATAATGAAGAGAGAGTATGTAATGACAATCATAATTTTTTTATAATTGAAATGGTTAGTAATGTGATGGAAAATAGTAATAAAAGTAGAAACAATAATGAACAATATGGAAGAAAAATGTATGATAAAAATAAGTTAGAAGAATATAAAATAAAAGTTGAAGAACTCATGGAAGAGTTGGTTGGGGTTGAATATAAGGCTTGGTGTGGTAAAGTAGAAAAAGTGGCAAATTTAGTTTTAGTAGATAATATTCAGATAAATAAAAGTAATAGAAAAGGGAGATAATATTCAGACGAATAAAAGTAATAGAAATGGGAGAGTTAGTAAAAGTGGAAAAAGAGAGGAAAGAACATGTAGAGAATACAAGTGTACTATTAAGAACAAAAGAAAGTCAAAAAGATGTTGATGTAGAATGGGAAAAGTATTTAAAAAAAGTTCACTAAAATAAATAATTATATAGAGAAATTAAATAGTAAATTGTTGGAGATATTAAATAAAAGTGGAAGAGAAAAGAGTACAAATTTTTGGAAATACATTAAATGAAGGAATGTTGGGGAGAGAGAAATAGTATGACTGAATAATGAGAGAATAAAGTGTAACTCTAGAGAAGAAATAGAAACAATCATAAATAATTATGTAATTGATATAGAAAAGATATTAGATGTGAAGGTCAGAGTAATAACAAACATAAAAGCATATAGTAATAAAATTTTTAGGTTTACAGAAAGTGAATTGACTGAGGGAGAGAAGAAAATTGAAAAGTGAAAAGCAGGGATGATAATGAATTTAGGAAATAGGGCAAAATTAAAACTATTATCACATTCCTATAAGATGGCATATAAGAGAGAATTCCCAGATAGTTGGAATAATGCAAGAGTAAGGGTACTATTTAAAGAAAAAGGTAATGATCATAGCAAGTTAAGCAATTATAGTTGAATAGCAGGAATGTCAGTATTACAGAAAGTTTTCACATATATGGTGGCTAGAAGGATACCAAAATAGATGGATGGAAAAATATATAGTAGGAGAAATACAGGAGATTTTCAGATCAGATAGACATATAAGAGATAGTTTATTTGTAGTTACATGACTTATAGATATGAGTAGAAATATAGGCAGACAGTTATATATGGTTTTTATAGATATAAAGAAGACATATGATAGAATAAATAAAAATAGATTATGGGTAA
Source organism: Epiperipatus broadwayi (assembly GCA_028023455.1). Classification (NCBI taxonomy): domain Eukaryota; kingdom Metazoa; phylum Onychophora; class Udeonychophora; order Euonychophora; family Peripatidae; genus Epiperipatus; species Epiperipatus broadwayi. The sequence goes on along the minus strand of JAQFVV010006800.1, from coordinate 98,448 downwards.
GTTTAGTAAATTTGGGAATGGATTGAGCTTTAGTAGATCTTATGAAGAGATTGTATAAAAATAATTACTATACATATTAATTAGGAAATATAGAATCAATTAAAGTGAAAAATGGAGTGGGACTAAGTCAAAGATGCTCTATGTCATTATAAAGTCTAGGAAGAAGTATAGAGATACCATTAATAGGTGACAAGGAAGTGTATATCTATCTATCTATCTATCTATCTATCTATCTATCTATCTATCTATCTATCTATCTATCTATCTATCTATCTATCTATCTATCTATCTATCTATCTATCTATCTATCTATCTATCTATCTATCTATCTATCTATCTATCTATCTATCTATCTATCTATCTATCTATCTATCTATCTATCTATCTATCTATCTATCTATCTATCTATCTATCTATCTATCTATCTATCTATCTATCTATCTATCTATCTATCTATCTATCTATCTATCTATCTATCTATCTATCTATCTATCTATCTATCTATCTATCTATATATTAAAATGAAGAATTGCACAGGTTAAATATATAAAATACATATTTTGCGGGTTCATCCGTGTTAAAAACTTTTAATATTAATATACTGACGTTTCGACTTGGTCACACAAGCCATCCACAGAGTTTGGATGGCTTGTGTGACCAAGTCGAAATGTCAGTATATTAATATTAAAAGTTTTTAACATGGATGAACCCGCAAAATATGTATTTTATATATATATATATATATTATTGGATCTTTTATTTGCATAAAAATGAGAAAGTAGAGAAGATATGAAAGTTATGCTAAAGACATGCATGCACAAGGGTTGGTAACGAGATGAGAATTAAATTTAGTGAAGAAAAATAAATAGTAATGATGATTAATATTGAGGAAAAAGAAGATAAAATTTTTTATTGGGGGACATAAAGTTAAGGGTGATAAATAGGTATACTAATTGTTAATCATTTTAAGTAATCAGAAAAATTGTATAAATGAATAGAAGAAAAAAATCATAAATGAAGCAAAGAAATGAAAGGGAGCTGACATTTCATAGAATAAATATGATGTAGCTATAATTGTATGAAAGGGAGTGAGAGAAGTAGGGTTAACATATAGTTACAATGCATTGTGTTATTATAGGCAAGTTAGATTACTTAGAAAAAGTACAAAGAGAAGTAGGAAAAATGCATTAGATGCAGATGTGTGGATGGCAAAAGAGGCAATTTCAAAGAGAGATGGGATGGTCAAGTTTTTATGTGACAGATGCAAAAGGCAAAATGAAAATGTTCTGTACAGTGCAATTTATGGATAATAGGAAAGTAGCCCAAATAGTATTTAATTGGGGTATAAGTAAAGAACAGGCAACAAGAGGGGTGAGAAAGGCATTACAGTATGCAGAAAGGCAGGCAACAGAGGGGTGAGAAAGACATTACAGTATGCAGAAGATTTGGATAAAGAATTTATCAGTATACTTATACAAAAAGTGAGATGATTGTGTTAGGATGATTGTTGGGTATTATAGTGGCAAGGAATAGGATAAAAATAGATTCATTAATAAAAATAGGGAGTTGGAGAGATGGAGAACTAGTATGGAAAGTAAAAAGAGTTTAAATATATATAGAAGTAAACAGATTATTGGGTCAAGTTAATTTATAATAATAGCTATGAAAGTAGTTTATTGTTTAAGGCTCAATTAGGATTTTTGCAACAAGTGACTATACACATAAATGAAAAAATATGGGTGATTTAGTCTGCAAGTTGTGTAGAAAAGGCATAGAAAATATTAGGAATTTATTAAATGAATGTAAATGCCTGCAAGCAGAAATGGTACAAATGATGAAGTTGGAAGAATAAATATAAACAAAGTGATTGTACAGAAAGTGGGTTCTTGATTTTTATGCTGGGTTTGGGAAAAGATAAGGAGGACTTATATATAAAGACTATGGTGTTGACAAAGATTAGGTTGTGGAAATGGGATGGAGCAGGAGAGAGAAAATGGAAAAAACTTATTGTGGGGAATGGAAATAGAAAGGAAGGTGGATAACAGTTCTCTCTGGGCATAGTGGTTGAGAGATTCCTGACTCTGAAAAAGGAGAAGTCACAGTGCATCACATGACATCACATATAGTTGAAAAATCTGAGTAATTTGAAATAAAGGCATGTTAAACCAGAATGTATACTTGCTTCAATCATTATTTTTAATTTTTATGATGGTGATCATTAAAACTGTTTCTAGGCTGCTTAATGAAACAAGGATCAAGATAGGATATAGATTTTTTGATAGAATTCTCAATTTTAATCAATTAAAAACTTATACAAGAACTTCATTTTCTTGGATTTTAGAGTTATAGTATTCTGATGATTATACTATTGCATCATATTAACATTATATCACTTCTAATCTATAGTTCATATTTATTAACTTTGAACGAAATAATAATATATTTTTTTATTATTGATGCTTGTGAGAATAATTGAAAATTTTATTTACTCGTGGCAAACACAAATTTAAATGATTACATTATAAATATTTAATTATTTCTAATGTTACAAATAAAAATTAATGATTAAAATAAAACAATTGTTTAAACAATGTACTATTGTTTCTTTTTTAAAAACACTTATGTTATATCTAATATAAAATAATTAAAAATCAATCTGAAAATATGCCCATGTAATGACTTTTCAAAAAGAAAGTCATTTTGAATTAGCAATAGAGTTGTAAACAAAAATTGAAATAACATAATAGTTTTAGATAAAACTTTAGATCAGTTATATTTTTAAAAATCTTTCTAAAATATGAAATTAAAATATATTTTCAAATATTAAAACCATTATGCTAAACTTTAAAGGATATCCCAAAGGACTCATTCTTCATTTTTATGGATACAAATTACCTGTCATTATTGATTTTTATTTCTAATGAATTTGATAGAAAGACATTTATAAAATAAATATTTTTCTAATAAAAGTAGTAAATGCATAATAATTATAAATGTTACAATTTTCATTTTAAGAAAGGAATAAATATTTATGAGAAGTAATTAAACCATCTTACATTTCTTTAAATAAAAAAAAACAAATCAATTCTTCATGCATTAAATTGGATTATTAAAACAAAAACTGTTACCAAAAAAATTACAAAGTAATCATTGCAAAATTAATTAGCATAACAATATTTTATTCATGGTGAAGAAGTGATGCTTTAATAAACATTTTACTTAAGGAGAATTATTTTCAAATGCAGATGCATGTTAATGATAATAAATGAATGTAAGATTAATTCTATTTAAAGTTAGTTTCAGCTGTTCTCAGTACTGAATCTAATCTTGCATTGCCACTGATGACACATCCGTGTTTCAGTGTTAAATCATTCTTTGGTGATGGTCTTTAGCATTCATTTTCCAGTTTTATATTTATTTGATGGCATTGCAAATTAAAATTTATTGAGGTATTAATTTTTATAAAAAATCTCAAATTGTCAGCATATTACAGAGCTTTTTAATAAAAAATGAGCTGATGAAATGCCCATTGCATTACTGACTGCTAGTTTGTACTCCTTGTTGTATAAAAGTGTTTGGGACAAGTTTGAACTTACATATTTTTATGTGTTAGATTTTTAAAATTTGTTTGCACATTTATTATTATTTTAGCAAAATATTTGTTTAATATTTTTTTTTGAAAAAACAATATGAACAATTTGAGCTTTCAATAGAAAATTTTCACTTTTAGATAAAGATAAATTAAGTAAAATTAATAATATTTGACTGCAACTTGTAATTGGTTAAAAATGAATCTTTTCATCTCACTACAGCAGATTTATTTTTATTATTTTTTTAAAATTATAAATAAAGCTTCAACTTTTAAACATAATTTTGCTGGTCTTAAATAATTTGAATGATAATTCTTTGAGTCTTTAAAAACTGAATTGAAATAAATGATATTTTGTAATTTAATATTTTTATTAGTAATTAACTATTGGTAACTATCAAATGAGAAAAAAAATATTGTTCTTATTATTCTTATTATATATTTTACTTTAATGTTATTTTTTCTAATTTGCAAAGATGAAATAATATTTTTAAAATAATTTCCATTTATAAACATATATTTTTAATAAATAATTCAAAAATTCTAAAAATTTAATAAAAAATAAAACTATATTTGGAATATTTATCTAACCTACAATTCAGTTTATCACAATAAATATCAGTTATTGAAAAGGTTTTATAAAAAAACTTATAAAAAAGAGTTGTAGAGGTATTGTTATTATTTTATTTACAAGGGAAAAGATAGAACACAAAACTTTAATATATATATATATATATATATATATTGTACCAAAGTACATTGATATGTAATTAATTTATTATGAAGTCCATGTTTAAAAATATAAAAGTTTAATATTAAGAGAATAAAATGTAAAAACTAAAGAGTAGGGGGGAGGGGGGATTTTTGTATTGAATAAAATAAACTGTAAATGCTGTTTAAAATAAAAGATTTTTTTTTTGTTTAAAAGAAGGAAAAAATCTTGTCATAAATAAATGATTTAATATTTTTTAAATGAATTTTTAATAAAATAAAAAAGATTTCATTTTATTTTATAATAAATAAATAAATATATGTGCACGTGTGTATGCAATTTTTAATAAAAAGTAGATGATAGAAACTGATTTTATTTCATTGGAAGAAGAATGCTGCTGCTAAAAATAGTTTCCCATTGTTTAAAAAAATATAAATAGCTCAATTTTTGTTCAATCTTGGTTCTGACTTTCGTATTTTGATAAAATATTTTGAAGTAATATTTCTAAAAATGTTGCATTGTTAAAAACATATTTGCAGTTGACCGAATAATGCTCTCTACACATCTAATATCTGTGATTAGTTAGGAAAGTAATCATGTTAAAATAGACTACATGGACAGCATAGTGCGGGGAATGCCAAACTAGCCACAGAAATCATAACAAGTCACAGGATCCACGAAGGAATCAATTTAACTGGATGTTGATGATTTAAGAAATAATTCCATTGTACCATTTCTGTCATATACAAAACCTAGGTAATTATTTGACTTTGATATATAAATATTTCCGATTTCTTCTTAAAAATAAAGATAGACATTATTAAAAGAACTTTTGAACTTTTTGAATTAAACTTTAAAAAAAAAAGAATAAACTTTAAACTTCAGAAAATTAATATTTGCAATAATAAAATAAATAAAAGCAGCTTCTGTTAAATAATATTTTGGCATGCATGTATGTGTGATTTGATTTTTAAACTTAAACTTAAAAATAATAATAATAAAATATGATGTAACGTGTATAATTTATTTGCTCAAGTAATATATTAAAATGCTTATTTTAATCTTTAAAAATAGAAGTGTATGTGTGTTTTATTATAAGATAAAACAATGCATTTATTTTAAAATAAAGTAAAACATTTAAATTATTTTTTTTTTTAAAAATATTTATGTTTATTCTTGATACATGTGGGTAAGTATCAATATTATTTTCTTAATAAGAGTAGGAGGGAAAAAATCCAATCATTAATAATAGTATTTTAGAAAAGATTCACCAAGTTAAATCTATAAATGTTTAGCATTCAGTATAATGTTTTTATTATTAGTTTTAAAGGAGCGAAGTATTATTTAGAATGGTTCGGGGGAAATTATTTTAGTTTTAGAAAATAATAGCAGTTTAGAACAGGTGGCATTTAAGATAGCTTTTGTTTTTTGTTAGTGGGTGGATGGAACGAATGAGCTAGCAGGACGATTCAGGCACCAAATTGTACTGGTCAGATGGACATGCTAATTCTAAAGTAATTAGCTGGTGCATAAGGGATTTTCTTTCTTCTTTAAAAAAATAATAATAAATTGTTTGTTTGATTGGTACATATTTGGTAGTCGAGTGTTGAATGTTATTAATAGTTTGCTATTGATAATAGTTGACACTCTGCCTGCAAACCAACCATTTCTGTATGGGAAACTTAGGAGGACAAAATATCATAAAATATTAGTTAATATTTTATTTGTCGATGCTTAGTGTTTGTTATTTCCCATAAGTTTTTAAGTAGTAGTTTTTTAAATCATAAGTTTTAGAGCATTAAGAGAAGCGAAGGTAAATAAATATTAAATAATAATAAATAGTAGTAGTTTCGTTAAAAGATAAGTAGTTCGTTTTCTTATATAGTTATTGTTCGGAGCAAGTCATTCTCGTTTATTAGGTTGTTTCCAAATTAGCAGGTTGGGTCCAGAATTAGTTGGTTGGTAGAATATATATATATATATATATATATATATATATATATATATATATATATATATATATATATATATATATATATATTGTAATGGAATGACTATCAACAGTTCTTAATTAATCATGTCCGCACGTTGATGGTGACAAATGTAATGGAATCACAATTGCTCCAGTTGAAAGTGATAAATGTAATAGTATGGGATATAACTATATTATTATTCTCCATCCTCATAAATGAATTGTAATGAATCAAGCCTCACGTTTTAGGCATCAAATGTAATAGAATGCCTATCACCAATTGAAATAGCCCCAATAGTTGGGAAAGCCAAATGTAATGGAATGCCTATCAACAGTCCTTAATTAATCATGTCTGCACATTGATGGTGCCAAATGTAATGGAATGTTTGTTACCAATTGAAATGGCCCCAATCATTGGGTACCAAATGTACTAGAACGTAAATATATGAGAAGAAAATAATGCTCCAAATGTTGGATGACAAATGTAATAGAGCATATGTAATCTAAATGATCTCAAATGAAAAGACACATATGAAGAAAGAAGGCCCCAAACATTGGTGCCAAATGTAATAGAATCACAATTGCTCCAGTTGAAAGTGATAAATGTAATAGTATGGGATATAACTGTATTACTATTCCACATTCTCATAAACAAATTGTAATGAATCAAGCCTCATGTTTTAGGCATCATATGTAATTATACGGACTCTTCAACAATAATCACCACTTAACTAAGCCCGAACAATGGTGCAAAATGTAATAGAATGCATATATCATCCAATCTAAATAATATAAACATAGCATATCATACACATACACTGAGAAAAGAATGCCTAAAACATTGGACTACAAATGTAATAGTATAACTGTTACCAATTGGAAATGATAAATGTAATGGATTGGAATATGCACACAAAGAAATGTCTTAACAATCTAAATGACTCTAATTGTTGAGAAAGCCAAATATAATAGATAGTATAATTTAAATGATGAAAGATAAAATTGTCCCAATCATTGAGGAACCAAAATGTAATGGATAACATTATCCCAATTATATTTAAAGAAATTATTTATCTGCCCTTCCAACTAGCTATAAATGAAATAAATCAAAATTGTACAGAGCAATAATGAGACCTATCATTATAATTTATTCTCAGGGTTAATTTGACTAACTAACAATATATATATATATATATATATATATATATATATATATGTTAGTTAGTATATATATATATATATATATATATATATATATATATATACACCAGAAACAAAGGGAATTTTATTGAATCCAATATACACATTACATAAGTGAACTTATGTATATCTAAACATATTAAGGAACATTGGCTTGATAAGTGACCTAAAAACTAAATAATAAATATGATATTATTTTCCATTAGGTTGTGAATTTAATAAACTTCATAATGACTCTGGCACTAAAAAAAAATAATAATAAAATATTAATACTCTTCCAAATAAAATACAAAGGCATTACTTATAAAACAAATAATACATCCTTTATTTCTATACTATGGTTTGATTTTTAAGTAGTATCAGTGTTTTAAATAGTTTTTAAATACAAACTCAAATACAATATATATATATATATATATATACTTACTTGTAATAGGTATATATATATATTAAATAGACAAAGATATATTTGTGCTTAACAAGTATACATTAATATAAACACAAACCAATATTTATATTTTCCAAATATCCAAATTTTAAAAAAAATTAAATAAAAAAATATTATATACAGCAAATATATGAATTCTTGTTTATGTATTGCATCAAAGTTATTATATGAAGTTAAAATAAAAATTGATAAATAAATAAGTGAATAATTGACTAGTAAAGTATTGTAAATTAATAAAATAGATAATAGATATGCTCTCAAAGCTAGGTTAATCGATTAAATATCATTAAATCAAAAGAAATCATCAAAATTTATTCCACTACATTATAAAAGGTTTATATATTATATCCACTTTTGGACTATACTTATTTCTATAAGCATAGAATACTTTTTTTTATTATTTACGATGAGGCTCACTCAGGACTATAAATATAACATATCTTTGAATACTCAGTCATTTAATGCTAACTTATAACTTAATATGAATATGGTACTTATTTCACCTCATTTTGTCATTTGTTATCTTATATATGTACACACACACACACACACACATATATATATATATATATATATAGTGACGATTTCTAATTGATAAGTAACCCTCAATAAATAAACCCAATCTATGATCCATCCCCAAGAACATATCCAATTATCAAATAAATAAATAAATAAAATTTAAAAATAAATAAATTAAGTTATATAAATAATAAAACTTTTGATAATAAAATTTGCAAATATAAATTTCACTTATTAAAATATCTATATCTATATAATAACCCATATGCAATCTAAACTTATATGCTTTATTTATAAATTTCAAATACTTAAGTGTTAATTTTGACATTTATAAAACGTTTGCTTTTTTTAAACAAGATGCTTAAATAGAACAGAAGTATACTTATAAAAACATTTCATTTTTATAATGAAAAAAAAAAACAATGAATATCGATCTCAAAAATATATATATAAACATATCATTTACATTAATAAAGTTATTTATTACCTTTTCAAAGTTCAATTTGTTCACTCTTCATTTTAAAGATCAACTTGTTTTATTGTTTTATTTTCTTATATTTTTTAATATTAAAATGCATTCTAGCCAAGGTTAAATTCTGAATCAAATATCAAGTCAAGGAAAATTATTAGTTTCCAAATGCATATATATTTTATTTTTTTAAGATTTCTCTCCTTGAATAATAAATAAGTAAATTGAAATGTTGAATCCAATATATTAATTTTAGTTGCTTCCAGATTGTTACAAAATTTACCATTATAGATTCCTAGATAGCCATATCAAATTTCAGCTTAAGACATGGTGAAATTCATGTGTTGAAATTTTGCCTAGTTTTTCTTTTTAAATTGATTTGGGATAAAAGAAAAAAAAAGGTGCAGCCTGACCCGTGACAAAATTAAATTTAAAATAATAAATGATAGGCTAGAGATGAGTATCAATTTAATCATTATATATATATTTGCTGTATATAATATACTTTTATTTATTTTTTTTATATGTTTTATATTCATATATATATATATATTTTATTAATATATAATTTATTTATTTTCATTTTGACTTCATATAATAATTTTTATGCAAAACAGAAACAACAATTCATATATTTGCTGTATATAATATACTTTTATTTATTTATTTTTATTTATTTATTTTTAATTTGAATGTTTTTAATTTGAATATTTTATTAAATTCACAACCTAATAGAGAATAATCTCATATTTCATTTATTATTTAGTTTTTAGATCACTTATCAAGCCAATGTTCATTAATATGTTTAGATATACATAAGTTTACTTATGTAATGTGTATATTGGATTCAATAAAATTCCTTTTGTTTCTGGTATATATATATATATTGTACCGGTCGAAAACCACCACCCCTCATGTCAAATCGGATTCAAACTCAGCTTAACCAAAACCGAATTCAAACCCAACCCAACAGCTCAGATAGTAGTCATCGACGGCACAGTGCTATGCGCCAAGAACTAGCTCAACGGTTGGTGAGGACTAGAGACCCTTTTACTGACACGAATATCAAATAATTAATTACTTTGAATACTTTTTAAATCTAATCATATGTATGTTCGGGTTGCCAACACAGACAGCGAGTATTAACATTTAAATAATTATCAAAAGAATGATGAACTAAGAAACCAAGTATGTTAGAAAATATTTAATACTAATAATAATTTGTTTTGTTCAATAAAATATAAATAGCATTAGTTACCTCTAGTCTTTAAAAGAATTTATAAATATAATCAGAGTAGCGGTCCTTACATATGCCAATGGAAATTAGAATATTGGAATTCTATGTCTATGCCCCCAACAAGAAAATATAAAGGTGGATAAAGGTATTTATTTAGACGAAATGATTGTTCTAATTTTATTACGGTGAAATATGAGATTTATCTTCACATTCGGAAATCTATTCATGAAGAGCAAAACGTATTTTAAGGCATAACTTTAATCTTTATTTGAAAACTTATTTAATTAAACATATTTGAGAATTGGTTCGACTTTAATTTAAATCACTTCATCACGAATTACGAGTACGGAGCGGGTTTTACCGGGACAAAAATGCAACGGTGCTTGACGAATTACGAGGCAGAGAGTCAAATTTAAAGATGATCGCTAGTCGATGATCGAAGTCTTATGGCCTTGCATTTGGCAAGTCTTCGCCTGACTAATGAATCGGAAAGGAAGTACTTTCTTCCTGGAAAAATTTAAATAAGAGAATGATCACCGACCAGCCTAACGGAGCGGAAGATGGCCCTACGTCAGCAGTTTGATGATGATGACTTGGTAGTCATCGTTGAAAATAAAACCATGTAGAATGCTCTCGTGATGACTTGACCAATTAATTAAAGTCAAACGCTTTAAGAAAACTATTTGAAAGTATTGGAAACTATGTTAACTATGCCTTAATATCGTGCCCTTCCTGAATATTAATATAAAATAACAAAAGTGGAATTAAAATACATTTAACCCTTTATCGACCCTTTTTGCAATAAGACATTAAAGATTATATTTGCATAAATAAATATTAGTGGAACAAGAAAATCATTTAACATTATGTGAATATATATATATACTTATAACTTAGATAGGAGCTGGGGACATAGGTGAAAAATTGAGCTAATAATTTATTATTAGCTAAATGTAAAAATAGTAAACCTTAATATTTTCTTTCGATCGATGATTAATAGAACTTATCAATTTAGTTCTAATGGGGAGAATTACTATTTGAAATTAATGTTATATTATTTGCGTGAGGAAATGGAATCAAGGAGCTCATCAGTCGAAAGATTATTGGATATAATTTTTAAATACGACATTAAAAAAAACACACTAACATATATATATTAAACGAACCGCCAGGTAAGAAAAGAAAAGTTTAAAGACTAGAGATTTAAAGAATTACGTTATATATTTACAGTAGCATTTTAGAAATAAAGGGTGTTACAAAGATTTTACATTAAAGAATAAAAGAGCTCTTAATAAGGAGGAGTGTAAAATAAAGTTCGAACTGGCCAGAAAGTTTAACGTTCATTATAGAAACATATATTACCCCTTCCGTGCTGGTCCTTAAGTCACACCTCCAGGTTGTTAAAGCGTAGGCACCATTTGGTTGATTATTGGAATAGCATTTTAGTAGCTTTTCATGATGTTAGCAGAATGATCGATCCGGAAAAGGTTCAGCAGCTCCAGTGATGATTTCTGGGACTTTAGGAACCGTAGCCAGATTCCTGATGTTTTAGCCGACTATCATGATGAAATACAATTATTATACGCACAGAGTTCACTGCACTACTCTACAACAAAGCTTGATCTTTTTTTCTGACTTTTCAGGGCTATATATATTGTCCAGATGCCTTAAGGCTAGCGCTCATTTTATTATCAATTAGTTGTTTTCCAATACATTCCTTCGGTAAGGCTTTCAAACTAATTATTGAATTCCTTTCCTAATTAGACTAATTTTTTTGAATTCCTTTCCCAATTAGAAAATGAATTCTTAAAATCTGAAATGATTTTAATTAGAAATTGAATTCTTATCTTTTTTTAATTAATAAAACTTTACTGTTGTTTTTGAGAATTTGAAAGCATGGAAGGAATGTAGCTTTTAATCGAAACTTTAACAAATTATTTAAAAGTACAAAAAAAACAAGTATTCCGAATGAAACTTTCGAAAATTATATATATTTAAATATTTATAAATATATACGCAAATCACGAATTGTAATATATATAAATTCATGAATATTTTATCATGAATTTATTAAGAGAATTGCTCAATTTTAAACTGAAACTAATTGATTTTAATACACATTTGAAATAAATTATTCATTATGGAAATTAGCGTGGATTGAACGTATAAAGCCCCATTGCATCGGAAATTTAAGGTTAGTATTAGGGTAACTAACATGAAGCTAGGATCGAACTCAGATCCGACTGCTTCAATATATATATATATATATATATAGTTAGTTAATTAGTCAAATTAACCCTGAGAATAAATTATAATGATAGGTCTCATTATTGCTCTGTACAATTTTGATTTTTTTCATATATAGCTAGTTGGAAGGGCAGATAAATAATTTGTTTAAATATAATTGGTATAATGTTATCCATTACATTTTGGTTCCTCAATGATTGGGACAATTTTATCTTTCATCATTTAAATTATACTATCTATTATATTTGGCTTTCTCAACAATTAGATTCATTTAGATTGTTAAGACATTTCTTTGTACGCATATTCCAATCCATTACATTTATCATTTCCAATTGGTGACAGTTATACTATTACATTTGTAGTCAAATGTTTTGGGCATTCTTTTCTCAGTATATGTGTATGATATGCTATGTTTATATTATTTAGATTGGATGATATATGCATTCTATTACATTTCACACCATCATTAAGGCTTGGTTAAGTGGTGATTATTGTTGAAGAGTCTGTACTATTACAATTGATGCCTAAAACATGAGGCTTAATTCATTACAATTTGTTTATGAGGATGGAGATTAATAATACAGTTATATCCCATAATATTACATTTATCGCTTTCAACTGAAGCAATCGTGATTCTATTACATTTGGCACCAATGTCCGGGGCTTTCTTTCTTCATATGTGTATTTTCATTTGAGATCATTTAGATTACATGTGTTCTATTACATTTGTCTTCCAACGTATGGAGCATTATTTTCTTCTCACATATTTATGTTCTATTACATTTGGTACCCAATAATTGGGGCCATTTCAATTGGTAGCAGATGTTCCATTACATTTGGCACCATCAACATGCGACATGATTAATTAAGGACTGTTTATAGGCATTCCATTACAATATATACACATATTGTAATGAAATAAACTTTTCCTGGTATGAATAATGGAATATATCTTTGTTATTTGTAACCATACATACTACACATGCATTGATTTCATTCCTAGGGAAATAGCGATTAAGAATTGACTAAACATTAATTATATATCTAACTTACCTCATCCATGTTACATTCCATTTCCATTATCCTGAATTTCAAACCTATGGAGCTCCTGCATGATCACTTAATTCATATTATATTTGTATCACTTGAAATATAGATAGGTGTAAACATGTGTATGTGTTTAATAATAGGTGTGGTGGTGACATTAAAATACTCATAAATATATGAGCAAATATGACTAATTAAAAGTTGACTATAGAAAAACATACCACGAATCTTAATTTAGCATTTAAATATATTTAATAACTATATTTACAGGGTTTGATATTTTAACAAAGAAAAGTTGAAAACATAATTATAAAACATTGAATTAGATGTTTATCATTATTTTTTATTTATAATTGGTTTCAAATATTATCCCAAACATTTGCCACAAAAAATAGCCAATCAATATCCCTATTAATATAAATTATGTTTATGTTATGTATAAGATTATCGTAACCATTTTTACTTTCTAAAATTATTACTTGAAACTCTTAATTCATTTATTTTAATTAATTTAATATCTTAGATTCCTATATGTCAATGTGGTGATTTGGAATCCCCCTGTTAAGTACAACACTCATGATATAGACAGGAAGACCATTTATGACATAGATAGTTAAACAGATATACTGAACACATTTATCACAACTATTAATATGAACAAACAAAAAAAGTATGTGTTTCAAGTATGTAAATGTTTGAATTAAATACATATTAGGTAATATATTACCTTTTCCCTATGATGATGATTGAGTTAGTATGCAATCGAGTACTCATAATAAATTATATTTTATTTGACTTATGTTAAAATAAAAATATTTCTTCTTTATGTTACATGCCAACACTGATATTACCTCTTTTTTCCTTACATTAAAGTAGACAAAAATCAAATACACACATAAGTAAAGTGAATGACATCAACCATAACTTGTTTTTGAAGTTTATAAGAAAAATTGTCCTAATGAATCATTCCAGTAATCTTTGTTAATCCATTGTAACTATAGATGGAAGCTCATAAGTGTTCTAGAACATCTATCCAGCAAGTGATCATTGATAACATTGGAATTTCTACTTTGAAATGGAGAGTTATAGGATTTAGTCATTACAAATTGACTTGCTGTTTCATGGTGTGTGTGTGGAATGATAAATTAATTTCTATTCCAATCCTGACAATTCATAGCTGCATGGTTGATAGCTATTTTCTCCTGATGTAGCTTTTGCACATAACAATGCATATTTGTTTTTATCATTAATTATATTTTGCTTTAATGATTTGTTTTGAGTGGAGTAAAGTTAATATTTTTTATATTATCGTATACCCATGAATCTAGATATTGTGATCTGAAACTGAGAATTACCAACATTTTGGGAATTTAAATACTTCAAAATTACTTGAGACGATTTTAATTTCAAATTCTTTATTTAGTTAACTTTAATTCTCTATGTTTGTTCTCACTTTCTTGGATACTCAAATATTGGGATTATTTCAACTCAAAATTGATTGATGTTTCTCTTTGAGTTTTAAACTCAAATCCTGTACATAAAAATTTGTAGGTTCTTCAGCAAATAAGAAATTTTATCACCTTTTTTGAGAAAAAGCTTGTTGTTCAACTCAATCAAAATCCATTGTTGATGTCATTTTTAATGAATATTAATATAAGTAATTTGTTAATAACAATAAAAAAATTATTTAATATTTTTTAACTCTAATATTAGTTATTTCTTGATTATGTTCATGTGTCTAATCTTGTTTACCATGTATTGTTATATTGTGTTTGATTCGTAACACATTTAACAAAGTGAGAATTGCCAAAGGTTAGTTATGGTTTCTGTCTAATAATTTAATTTAAATATTTATTTACAGTATAATTAAGTTGGGATTTAAAAGGTATATTGTAATTAATTGTTTGTCAATTTGTGTGCTTTAATAATTACTAATTTAGCAATTAATAAATAACGCGATATCATGGGTCTTGAATTCGGATTGGGCCACATGATGTGTAATAAGTATTGGAAGGATGGTAGGGTATCCATAATAATACATATGCATTACAATATTTTTATATGTGTGTGTGTATGAGACACGCATATGTATTAATCCATTTTATTTTTTCTAAGACTTAAATGAATATGTAGCTTGCTTATTAATTTAGATTATTTATCTTTATTAAAAATATTGATATTAGTATTCCAGTTGAAACAATATTTGTTAAAGATGTTATCTAATATTTTTCTTAGTTGGATAATTTAATTATTTATTAAAATATTTTTATTTGAGACAAATTATGTCTGATGTATATTTTATGATCCTATTATAAAAATGGTTTTATAATTTTATAATTAATATATTTAATTATTTTAATGGTAATTTATATAAACATGGGCTTATTTAGCTCATTGATTAAGTACATCTGTGATATATTGCAGCAAAAATGAATTAAAAATATTAACATTTTATACTTTTATTTAGCGTCTTTCATTCAAGCATGTAATAGTAATTTAAAGTGATTATTTCATATATTCACGCTTTCACTTTCAAACACTTAAGATTCGCCCATACAAAAGCGTTTGGGTTCGAAAAGATAGATGGCCATTCTATCTTTTCCAAAGACTTTATCATGTGGCTGAGTGTTAGTATTTATTCATTTATAGTTAAAATCTTCAAAGCGCATGTGCAACAGCGTAATGCTGTTTTAAATATTACAGTTTACAAACATCGCGCTATATAAAAATGATTTATTTACATACTTTTATTTATTGTAACATGAGCAAAAGTTGCATAATTATTAGCCATGTAGAATAAATAATTTTGCAAGTAAAATTGAAGAATATTGGTCTAATATAATTAATGGTGAAGAAAAAAGATTATCTCATCAAAAGTTTAATTAGTTGATGAATGATTCATGTAAGTTAGGTTTTTATTACAAATTGACCTTGGAGTACAAATATGTAATAAAAGCATAAACATTCTGTTATGTTTTGGATGAATGATAGCATATATATATATATATTAATTATACGAATCTCCCCTACATTCTAATAGATTCCTGAAAAAAGACTTATACAGACTTACTTACACGTTCCATTATATTTTAAATGTCAATTTCATTATGCAAACTTTATTTGTGATCCTGGAAAAAAAACGAAGAAAGATGTGTGAGGAATAAAAATCACTTATTAAAATTACTTTTTTG
Source organism: Epiperipatus broadwayi (assembly GCA_028023455.1). Classification (NCBI taxonomy): domain Eukaryota; kingdom Metazoa; phylum Onychophora; class Udeonychophora; order Euonychophora; family Peripatidae; genus Epiperipatus; species Epiperipatus broadwayi. The sequence goes on along the minus strand of JAQFVV010006800.1, from coordinate 81,817 downwards.
TAAAAATCTTAAGTTCGAAAAAAGCTGTTAGAAAATAAATGTATTAGTGTTAGATTGATTGAAATTAAATCAATAATTTATAGAGTAAATTTAATAAATTACAACCAAAATATTTTCAGTCGCATTAGAAGTTAAATTCTAATCTGACATTTAAAAAGTTTATATTTATATATTATCAGTATGATTTAGTTTTATTACTAATAATTCAATATAATAAAACTTGAAACTGAAAGTTAAAAAAAAATAAAAATTTCAAGTTTTGTTTGATTTATAAAATTTTATATTCAAACAAAATTTATTCACAATTGCATTTCTTTCATTTAGACAATGTGAACGGTTTTTTATTATTATTTATAGATGAAAATTAAAATTGACTATATATATATATATTAAAAGAGATTAATATTTGCAAGTATTAGTATGCTAAAAGGCTGCGAACAACTCTGAGATCAAGTTAATATTAGTATACCCGTCTCGGTTTTAACTATAATAAATATTATTATATATGAAAAGTGAAGTTTTAAATGTTTTTTACTTATTTAAGTATATTTTAATATTCAGTATAATACTAAATATGTATATACATGTGAGCATGTCACGTCTTTATAATCTTGAAAAAGTCAAAAGATTATAGATTAACTAAGTCTTCTGTAATTTGATATTTGTAATTTTCTCATACAAAATGTTGATAAACTATTTACCAATAACTTTTAAAATACAATGGTTTAATTGCATAATTTTAAAAAGTAGAAATACACCTATGTTATTTGTCTTTTCATAATATTTAAAAGTTAAAAATTAAGTTAAAAACTTCATATGTACTTTTAATCAAAAAGGTGCAATTTAAAAATGTGTCTATTCATCTTATATATATATAATTCACACAGATTATTTATTTAAAAGTAATAATGGTAGAAATATGTTAGTTTCAAAAATGCTGGATTTTTTTTTTTTTTTTTACAAATGTATGGTCCCATGAAGTTGTGACGCCTGATCTTAAAGATATTTCTATTGTTTCTGTTTTTAAAACTAAAAAAAAATAGACAAGGTTAGAACAAATGTCCTGAAATACATTATTGACTACAACAACAAAAATACTTTCAATGATTTTATTGAATAAGATGCTTCCAGTCGCAGATAAATCATTATCAGAGACTCAGTGTGGTTTTACAGAATTAAGAAGCACTATAGACATAATTTTTGTTGCTAAAGAAATGCATAAAAGTATTGGTAATGAAAATAGTAATTTATATATTGCTTTTATTGATTTGCTAAAGGCATTTGATTTAGTTAATAAAATATATTTAAGGAATTATTTGAAATTAGTTGGTTACCTATCAAAATTTATTTATATTATTTATCTTCCACATGATGGAGTGAGAGAAGAATTAATATTATAGGTAGAAAATCTGATATATTTTAAATAAAGATTGATGTTAAACAAAAATGTGTACTTGCTTCAATATTATTTATAATTTTTATGATGATAATCTTTAAAACTGTTTCTAGGCAGCTTAATGAAACAGGGATCAAGATAGGATATAGATTTGTTCATAGAATTTTCAATTTTAATTAATTAAAACTTACATAAGAACTTCATTTTGTTGGATTTTAGATTTATAGTATGCTGATGATTACAGAATGTACTTTATGTTTTGAATGCAGTATATAAAGTCTTCATTTTAATAATAAATAAATGTTTCAAATTATTTTTTAGAGATCATAAATATTTAATTTGGATGGTTATCAACTTGAAAATGTAAATTACTTCAAATATCTTAATAGTTTTATATTTAGAAAAATGGACTTGGATGTTAAAATACAACATACACTCTAATGGCCCACTGATTTTTTAATAAGTTAAAAGATCGAGTATGCCATCACAGAGAAATAATTACTGCAACTATTTGTCCTACTTTATTATAGGGAAATAAGGCTTTCAACATCTTATTCTTGCAATACAAAGGCAATAGCCAATTCTTATGTAAGGTTGTTCTGTAAAAGTATAATGGTAGGATCATAAATCTAATGAATATAGTCTTTAACTTGATGAATGTAATACTATAGAATGAACTACTGTAAAATTACTTCTTCCTTAGATTGAATTTGTAAAATATATGAACAATGTAAGTTTTTCTAAAAAAGTGTGTTAAGGTGATTTTGAAAATGGTTGTCATGGAAGAGGTAAATCATCCTCCATGTTATGATGATTATTTCAAGGGCTTTCTGAAGAATATTGGGAATATATAGTAAGGAATATATATATATTGGAGAACTACAATTAGATAGACCTTTTGCTGATTTTTTTTTTTTTAAAAAAATTATTCTGCTGAACAAAAACAAAAAATAGCTTTATAACATATTTAACAAAAATGGACTACCATTTTCTAAATGGACATATTTGAGTGTCCTGGATTGGTTTGTAAAGTCATAGCAAAACTTATTTTTTTGTTTTTATTTTCTAATTTTTTTCTTGGAATTGGAATCTCCATAATAAATGACTGATTTGTGTATATGAGTAATAATGAAAGTATTTAGTAATTGATTTGCTCCAGAAGTGTAAAAAAATATAATCAAAATATATTTTTCTGCATAAAAAAACCTAAAACTACATGTAAATAACTTTTGAAATGTTTACTGGAGAATGCATTACATGTTCTTAACATATGGAAATAGTTAGGCAAAATGCAAAAAAAAACAAAACAAAACTATACTTTCTTATATATGTATGCATATGCGTGTGTATACCCATTTATACGTATCTTTAAATAAATATGCCTTTATCTCGTTCTATATATATATAGATTTGCTTATAAATGCGTGTCATATTTTGATTTTATTACAGGTATCAAATAAAGTCCGGTGTATGTGCAGCTTTTGGGGCGTGATTGCAAATTTGCCTTATAAAATTAATAAACGTCGAATTCAGTGAAACTTCACAAATATTCTTTGTTTGTGTCAATACTTAGTGCAGCATTATTTCTTAAATATTTTTCATGATTAAAAAGTAACTATATAGGTCGCGTGACATGAATTCTCCAGTTAATATTTCTTTGAGAGAGTTTATTATACTAAACATTTATCAAACAAAAATATATTGATTTTAATACTCGCGAATGTTGTTATTACTTTATTATTAAATCAAGCTTCAATATACACTATTTTTTGCACATTATCCATTAACATAAAATCTTTTGCGCTAGATTACTTACGATGAATCTGATCAAATATTATTTATCTTAATATTTTTAAAATTTGCATTAATTTATTCAAGTACATTTCCGTATTAATAAATGCAATAGTGAAGTAAAACAAGAACTAAAGATTCCTAGATAAAATATTAGTCAGTATATTATTTCTAGCGCTAAATATTCCATGATATTTTGAAAAAAATATCATTCGCTTACTTATTTACTTGTATATCTATGTCTATCTCGCTTTTTATAAGTCTATAAGTTCTGGTTCCGTTTTAAATCGAATTCATTTTCACTTTTTATTTTTCGTATGCAATTTCCACTGTTTACATTTATATATAGATTTATTCATTTTAACTATAAGGTACAATTTTCTGGTTTTATTGTTATATATAAATTTTACTTTTTTATTTTATTTTTAAGATGATTTTGTAGATATTTATTAAACATTAGTATTTATTGTTTTGTATATTCATTAATTTATATTTCTAACTAAATATTTTGATATAGCATATAGTTATTAAAAAAAATCATTTATTGCAATGTTAGTAAAATCTAGTATTTCCCTGACGTAGAGTTCAAAAGAGGGTGTTCCTGCACATTTATGTAGGTAGGAGAAAATTAACCGTATGGTCAGGATTTCTCAAATACTGGTTTATACCTTCCCAGTGTGTAATATTGGGTCGATACATAGCTAATTATTTAGCTATTCTTAGCTGGAGAGTAAAATCTTAATTTTAATTTGGATCGGTCGCAACGAGTATTGATCATAAAACATAAATATAATTCTAATATGTATATATAGCCTTTACTATTTGTGAAAAATATACAATAAATCTATAAGCGCTGAACACATTATTTATTTTTACCTTATTGTTTGCTTCTTTGTTTGCATTGTTTATATACTAGACTCTGGGCTCGATAATATTATATATATATATTATTATTTTATTCAATGTACAAAAAAAAAATATTAGTCTCTTCTCCCTTTTTCTTAAATTTTTTTATTTAATTATATTAACTGAACTTTTTTATGTATCTGTTAAGTATAGTACAAAAATCTTGAAAACTGATTCTATGGCATAGATAGATACACGTGTAATATGTATAAACAGCCATAATGATTATATATACATTTATCAATGGAAATTAAATTAAAAATAACTTTAAAAAGTTGAACTAGTTCATCTGTATTTATTTCAGAAAAATATTATCAAGAATTACCTGACCTTGTAACGCTCTGAAACAAACAATAGTAATATAATCTACTGGGACTCCGCAACCAAGTTCCCTCACTTGCCTTATTATGATTTCGTTAAAAGGCTGTAATTCTTAATGCGCGTGCATTTTGACAAGATCACGCATCGTGCTACATCAAGGCCCTTTCGTTAATTAATATAATTACATTCTCCACTACTTACAGTCCAATAAAGTCACCGGCCAGACTCTAGCCCATTATCTTTTACGCGCTTCCCCCTCCTAACAAATTGTTGCTAAGCAACCTTACAAACACATCTTTTTGCTGTTTTGAAAAGGTGAAACGGGAATGGGTCGGTTCTTTTAGCGGTTCACACCAGCTTTTTGACCGTCCCCTGAAAGCCTGTCTACGTATTGATTTGATTCTTTGCTTTTTAATATTTCATAAGAATTTGCGAGCAAGAGCGTCCCTCGATGTCACTAGGTTTTTAACTTGAAGATTTCTGGCTTGTTAAATGTTAAGTGGTTTCTTAAAGGTGAACGAATGCTTTAGAATAAGCAATAATTTGTTTGACTCAGATATTCCGCAAGTTAAGCAAAGTAATATAAATTGTATTTTTTTTCTCTCCTTTGTGTGAGTATGTATATATGTTTTTATGTAAAACTTTATATATAAACGCAATACATACCGTTAAAAAATAGAACTATAAAAGTAAATATTGTATTGTATACAAAATAATTATATCAATGAGATAACAGTTTTGAGACCACTTTATTATTTTATTATCATCAACATTTACAGCAACTTATTAACCGAATATAGTAATTCTAAATGAAGAAAAAAAGAAGACCACAATTGAAAAATTGTTTTATTACATTCTTAGTTATCGTATAAATAGTGTTTTATTAGAATGACACAATATCTGATTAATTTTTCATGCTATTTAGATGCACATTTATTACATTTTATTTCTGATTATTATCTTTTACCACAAACCTTTCAAGGCGTTATATATTTTTCTAATAAATTTGATTGCATCATAAAATGATTGTAATAGGATAATTTAAGTTTCAAAGCAGATATATTGAATTTAGTTTGCTGTAAGTCTTTTAACGATTGGGTCTTTCATTGTTGTTGAATCATAAAAAAAAAATTTTTCGTCCTTTTACTATTCATTATCAATTTTAAAGACAGCTGCAGAACCTATAGTCATAATGACTATTTTTATACTTAGATGAAATCTGTTTTTTATTCTAGAATTCTCTAAGTATTTCATGAGAATCTAAAGTCCTCTTTATTTTCAGTTGCAGATTTGTTTCTTCCACCAATCCTGAATTTATATATATATATCCATTTTTTGATTAAATATTACAGTTGAATTGGTAAAGCTAGACTATTTGCATCCTGTGCAGATTAAAATAGTACTAGCATAAATTGTTGGACTCCTGTAAGCTATACTGAATATTTATTTGAAACATAGATATTTAAATATCACATGACCTTTAGTGCAATAATTTGTGGTTAAGACCTGTAGAGGTCCCTACCTTCGCATTTTCAACCGCACATGCTTTAGGTTTATTGCCTTAATAAATATTACTTACGTAATCAATGTGAGTTAAATAAATTTATAATTACAGCTCCACAAAGATAAATTTCATGAAGAAATTATAAATAGCAAAAATAAGATTATGTATAGATACTTAAAAAATATAATAATGATAGAAAATATATTGTAAAGAGCATGGTACATGGAAATAAAAAACAAAAAATATAAATTTAAATATAATATATATTATTACAATAAAAGATTTATAAGACTTTACAAAACAAAAGAAATGCTAAAAAAAATTAAAAATAGTGGCTGTGGATTATATTTGGTAAATGTTATAAAGTAGATAAATAATAATAATGACTTTGGGTTATGTATTTAATGGTATAATTTCGCAATTTTGAGTGAAGATGTGTCATTACAACAATAAATTCAATAGTATAACAGCATTAAATTTAAATATATATGATTTGATAATACTGCTAATGTAATTTTAAAATTTTAATATATATATATTGTGATTTAATGCAGTGGTGAAGTAAAAGACTTGAGAGCTCAATATCCATAGATCATTAACCAGCTTTATAACTTCTAGTACTCAATTTTTTAGATACTATTGAGCAACAAAACATTTCATTATTTTTTATGTATTTATTTATTGAACTGTTTCCAGTAATTTAACATTACATTAGTAAAGCGTTTACACACCCCTTTCACACAATGTATTTTTGTAATATAAGTTTAAGTATAATGACTTTAATTAAAATAATTATACTACTATAATAAAATTCCTATATTTTGAAGTTGGTAAGTGAAACAGCACATTTGTCTGTTTTAAGTGAATAATCTGTGTTAACTTACCTTAAGATTCAGAGATATTTAAATTGTTTGACAATCTCAAAGTTAAATTCACCAAACATTTTGAAACAATGTTTTTTATAAGTTGCCTTCATAAGACTAAAGATTATTCTGTAGTTTTTTTTTCAAACTGTTTAAAGCAGCACACCATCAATGTAATGTAAACCTAAAACCTAAAAAAATTCAAGTTCTTGTTTTTATCTTTTAATTATAATAAATTAAAATCTTCACCATAAAATCTATATAAAATATCAATTGATATTTGTTTCATGAAGATAATTGCTCATTATTTCAAAAACTACTGTCTTAAAAATTAAGAATGAGTTTTTGGGCCCAAACATTTTGTTGTTTATTAGTTGTTTATTTCAAATGTCTTAGTTATTAATTTGTACAAACTTTATAATAAGTAATCTTATTTAAGAAACCAACTAATTTCAAATATTTAACACAAACCTTTTGGATTATATAAATAAAATTATTTGATTAAATATATAAAAATTATAAATAATTAATCTTTTATTCATGACAGCTTTTATAAACATTTTTCTAATAATAAAAAAACATGCTTTTAATAAAAATGAATTTTTTAAAACTACACAGTTTCTACTAGCCATTAATTTATGATGGAAAGCAAGCTTTTAATATAAAATTATTAAAAATACTTTTGCTATAATATTTGTTATATTCTTTTTTAGTCTATGTATGTTAATAAATCATAATATTATACATATTTTAATATCAAATAACTCAAACTTATAGATTCATGGATTCCTAAAGAAATCAATATTTGTTTTTGGGATTATTATGATTTGCAGCTTTTTCTTTTTTATGTTCAACAAGAATATTTAACTTCATCAAGAAAGATTACTTGTATTTAGTAATAAATTGAAAGGTTGCTAGTCTCTCACATGCACCTACTGTTGCTTTTCAGACAGCCAAAACTCTGTCATATGTTGAGGCTTGATCGCTCTTTAGACTGCTGTCTTAACATCTTATTGGCTGTCTGAGAAGCAACAGTAGGTGCATGTGAGAGACTGGCAACCTTTCAATTTATTATTAATTTAACAACAATAATTTATTCAAAAATATTACTTGTATTTATATATTGAAGTATTGTCATCATCTAGTATTGACTATTGAAAGTTTTTAGAAAAAAATAACTTATTTAAATTTTCAAACTACATTCAACTGTTAATAATAGCACACAGATTAGTATAAGCACAATGTTTCAAAAGGTATTATTATCCCATTTTCTTCAAGTGTTTCTGGCCTGACCAGTGACATTATTAGCATAGGTATCAAACCCAGACCTTTAGATTTTTGAATATTCAATTTTAAGATAACACTCTAACCAACTGACCCATCTTGCCAAATGTAACAGTCAGTAAAAATTTCATATATTTATCTATGAGGTTCCTCCTGATTTCTCCTCATTTTCCTAAGGAAAAAGTTGATTAGTGGTTTCCATACATTATGTATATTCTCACTAGGGTGACTTATACCTTTATTACCATTGTCATGTGAGCAATTTCTTTGAATTTTCTTTTTTTTTTTGTACCTTATTCTCTCTATCCAATATTTTTGCATTTTTCCAATTAAACTTATGTTCATTGGTATATAGATGGTCTGCTACCTTAGAAACATCTTTACTCTCTTTTCTAATCATCAGTTTGTATTCTTGCCATCACTTTCCAATGGGTCAACTAGACTTGCCAATATACATTTTTTTAATTATCCCAACATTAGAAATACATTCTGAGTGTAAATATTTTTTATTTAAATGTAAGAGAACTACTTCTTAATTTAAATGTATTTGTAACAATTACACGGACTTTGAATTTCTGGGCACAAGCACAAAAATATTACATATTATACTCTTATCATTATTCTGAATGGAAGAAACTGATGCCACTTTGTCATGATAATTAATAAAACTTATATGTAAATGTTCAGAGTTTCCAATCACTTTAATATTAGAAACACATTCTGATTGTAAATATTTATTATTTAAATATGAGGAATATTTCTTTATTTAAACTTATTGTGAAAATTGTTGTAGTTTCAAAATATATTTTATATATAGTCTACCATTGCTTAAAACTGAACAGGCTGATGGGCATTTATCACTATAGTTGATAAACTTTATATGTAAATAAAAATGTTTAGATTTAAAGTTTAGATTTCCCAAACATTTTTATTTAAATATCCTAATTTATATAAAAAGTAACATATTATTATTAATAATTTATTTAAAAATAAAAATTATTTAAAAAATATTGCCTCATAATTATTGTAATTCTACATGTAATGAAATTATCTTTATCATTAATATATGTTTTTCAATTTAGAGTACAAGATATAGTGGCCTCCTCTGAAGTATGAGTTCTATGATTGATTCTAGTCCTGGATTGTTCTAATTTTTTTAACAATGTTATTGTTGTTGTTGTTATTATTATTATTACTATCATCATCATCATCATCATTATCATTATTATTGTTGTTGTTTGTTACTATTATTATTATTATTATTATTATTATTATTATTATTATTATTATTATTATTATTATTATTATTATTAATACAAAGTATTATAGATATTTTCTTTCTAATATGTCAGTGAATCTTAATTCATATGATATTAAGTTATTCCTTGAAAAAATTTTAAGAACTGAGATCATGTGTTATGAAATTAATATGAATAATTTGAAGGCTTCTTGCTATTGTTTATCTGCTCCTGCTCATAAACATTATGATTTAATCTCTTCCAATTGTTGGCCTCTTGGTGCTTCCATTGGTTTTTTTTATGGATCTTTGGCTAATTCCTTAAAACTTTAATTGTATTTATTTATTTAGTTTCTTAATTTTTTTTCTTAATTCTCTTTATTTTTTCTTATTCACTTTACTTGATTTCATTTATTTATTTGTTTTATTTTATTTTTGGTTTGATATCGTATGCCTTTCTTGTTTTTTTATGAATGTTAGAGGGATGAGAACTAAGTGTATGGAAATTAAACAATTCTTTGAAACAGAGTGTTTTAATTTGATATTTTTTATGGAGACTTGGTTAAATCAACAATTTTCCAATTGTTTTTTCCTTGATAATAAATATATTATTTTACATACAGATAGATCTTTAGAAAATGCAGTTAGAGGAGGCAGCACTCTTATTTCTATTAACAATAATGTTTTATATAAAGAACTATGTTTTACTTCTTCTATATGTGAATCTACATGGTGTGAAGTTAATGTTGATCATAATTTTAAATGTATAATAGAAAATATTTATCTTAAACCAAATATTTTACTTTTAGAGCTTGATTATTTCTTGACAGCACTTGAGGATTTTTTGATTAGGTAAAATAAGATTATCATTATTGGTGATTTAAATTTGCCTGATTTAGTTAAGGTTAAGATTATTACACATTATTTCTTATTATCTCAGAAGCCTTTAAAAATGCTAAAATTTTGCAATTTTTTTGGGCTTAAACAATATAACCCTGTTGTTAATGGTTTTCAACGTACTTTAGATTGTGTTCTTTGTAATTCACCAATGGTTAGTAATTTTTACTTTGTCTCTGTTACTTTTCCAATTGATGATCACCATCCACCTATTGAATTTTATATTAAGATGTGTAATTCTAAAGTTACTTATTCTAATGTTTTGAAGAGGGACTATGGGTGGGATAATTATGTTAATCTTTGTAGAGGGTTCTGAAGTTGATTGGAATTCTATGTACTCAGTTAATGATGTGAATTTTTATTTACATGATTTTTTGAGGATTTTTAGTACTTATGTATATATATATTTAGTATGATTTTTTATATATTTTTAGTACTTATGTATATATATTCCCAGTAAATTGTCTTTTAAAAAAGGTTTTCCTCCTTGGTTCATGTACTCTTATTAAGATTATTAAAAGGAAATCTTACCATCATGGACTCTATTTTAAAACACAGAATATATATTATTATAATAACTTTGTCAATTTTAGAAAATTGGCTAAATATATATATAAAAGAGATTTACAGAGTTATATAAAAAATAGAAATTAATATTTCTTCTAATCTTAATGAATTCTGGAATTAGAAAAGTTCAAACTACTCATATGCAGATGATTTTTCTAAACATTTTGCCAAGTTATATTCTTCACAACATGAGATTTGTTCTAAAATCACATTTCCTTGCAATTTATCTAGTGCTAAATATATGATTGATCATATCTCTAGGGAAAATGTTGTTGTAGCTATTAGGGGATTTAAAACTCACTCTAGTTTAGTATGTGATAATATTCTTTCTTTAATTTGTAAGGGGCTAGCTGAATTTATTGCACCTCCTCTTGCCTATATTTTTAATTTGTCGCTTAACTCTTGTATTTTTTCTAGTGTTCTGAAATGTGCTAAAATGATTCCAATTTTCAAAAATGGTGATCAAGATTGTGTTTCTAATTATAGATCAATTTTTGTTTTGCATACCATTGCATGAATTTTTGAGAGATGTGTTTACAATAAAATTATTTCAGATGTAGGCAAGATAATTTCTTCTTCTCAACATGGTTTTATTCCTAATAGATTGATTGACAGTAATTTACTAACAATTTATGATCATATAGCTCATGCAATTGAAGATCATTAAAGACTAGATGTTATCTATTTTGATTTGTCAAAAGCCTGTGATAAAGTTGATCACATTATTTTACTTCATAAATTACATAAATTAGGTTTCTCTATTAAACTTATCTATTGGTTTCAATCATTTCTGTGTAGCTGTACAGCATATATTAAATTTAATAATAAGGTTTCATTCAATTTTGAATGCCATTTATGTGTTCTTCAGGGTAGTAATTTAGCACCCATGTTGTTTAAACTGCTTTCGCTGTTTAAGTGGGTATCCTATGTGTCTCATTTGATCGGTTGAAATGTTGTTTCCTTTTTTTACTAACATAAAAACTATAAGCATGACACCAACAGAAATATGGGCATTTGATAGATATCTGACATAGCTTTCTAAAGATGTCTTTAACCAAAAAATCTGATAAAATTTCGATTTTTTTTTTCTTAATCAGCACATTTAATTTTGTTATTATCAATTTTGTAATTTCCACAAAGCAATAAAGACAGAAAACACTTATCAGCCTTTAAATACATTTTTATTGAAATAAAAATACTCTGATTCACAAACAAGGCCTTCAATGAAGTCTAAACATAAGCAGAATATATACAATTTTAATTTTTTAATTTTTTGAATAATATTTTAATTTTTTTTTTAATTATTTGAAAAAAATATTTAATTTTTATTAATTTGAGTTTGTAGTGGTGTGTGTCTATATAAATTTAATATTTATTTATGCTCATTTAAATTCATATCTATGGTAATTTTATAAGTTCTAATCCACTTATTTTATAAAATAAACTTATTTTATAAAAATAATGATTCTCAAAGAGTTAAATAATTTATTATTTATTATTATGTTTATATGGTGTGTCTGTGTTTATAAGTAATAATTTACAAAACTAATAATCAAATGTACAGAAAGATTATATATGCAGGCAAATAATCAAATTCTGATTTTTGCCTATACCTTGATGCTCATGCTGTGGAGTCACTCTGGTTTTGCTATATGTTTCATCACATTATTTTCAAGTCTATAGCTAACAAATGGACTATATGCAAATAAATTATATCTATGTGATACAATAAATATAAAAAGATGTCACCACTGGTGTGCATAAAGAATATAAACATCACTGATGTACACAAAAAATGTAAAATGAAGAGATGAAACTCATTTTATCAGTGATACAGACAGTAGCCTACAATTTCTAGTTTTAGACAGACCAGAAGCCAATTGCTATGATGACTAATGCATATCTATCTTATGGAAATGATGTGTTTTGTATCTTTTATTAGGATGAATCTTTTTCTTATAGATGCCTTTGGCATTTGGTAACCTTTGGGGTACAAGATAAAAATGAAGAATTTTTTTTGTGAATACTTTTGAAGATTCTGAAGTTATGGATTATCTCAGGTAAGACATTATATATGGTTTGAAAGATAATTTTGTGAGAAATACAAAGAAATTATCACTGAAGATATAACTTAAACGTAGTTAATAAAGAATTTTTGGGTCCCATCTTTTTCTAATAGTTCTGGCTTGTGTTTTAGAATTGAGAGTCCCATGTGATGTCATTATTCCATCTAATTGGCTGTCGTGTAAGCATGTTTAAAGCGTATCTGTTTGAAGGTGTTTAGCTTTCATGTTATTATTAATAAAGAATTAGAAATTACAAACAAACAATAAAGTAATAATTATTTTGGATGTTGAAATTTCTTTTTATCTTTATTTTTTAAATGGTTATCACTATTTGTCTTAGACTTATTATTTTTCTTAGTTTTCCTATTTTTTATTAATGTAATTTTTTTTGCTGTAACATAATTAACACTGATGTTATTGTGAAAATTGTGTCTCAGGTCAGTTTTTAAAAAAAATCAATATGACATTCTAGATCCAAGCAGTTAATATTTATGTTAATGATCTAAAGGATTGTTTGAAATACTTTTTTCTGTTGGGTTATGCTAATGACTGTAAGATTTTTAGAACAATTATATCTGTTAATGATTTTGTTCTCCTTCAGAAGGATATTGATAATTTTAGTGCTTGGTATGAGTTAAATAATATGTCAGTTAATTTTAATAAATGTTTCTTTGTTTTTTATTCCAAGAAATCTGATTTTTTTGAATTTTGTTATAATATCAATTTTCATAAAATTATTTCTGTTAAATCTTAAAAAGATATTTGAATTGCGCTTTCTTGTAAGGGATCATTTATTCATCTTGAAATGATAGTTGGGAAGGCTCTTAAAATAATGGGTGCCATTCTTAGATGTGGGAATCTTTTCAGTAATGATACAAAGGTGAAATTGTTCTTTACATTGGTTCTTCCTATTATTGAATACAGTTCAATAATTTGGTACCTTAGTTTCTTGGCAGGGATGTAATTTGTTGCAGTCTATTTCAAAGAAGTTTCTTAAATAGGTTTCTTGGGAAGGTAAAAGGATTAATATTTCATCTATATGAAAATATAGATATCTTAAATATCTTTATGTCAAGAAACAAGTTCTTTTATCAGATATAATTTCAACTATTTTAATTAGTTCTTTGAGTCATGATAGTAGATCTGTTTTTGTATATCATATTCATACATGTTGTTCTAATATTCTTAAATATTCTCCTTTTTTAGATTACCCTCTTTATATAATCAGATTGGGTACAACATTAATCTTTGTGATATTGATTATAATAAATTTTGTAATCTTATTAAACTTAAATATTACAATTGATTAATTTTAAATTCAAATTTTATTTTATCATGTATACATTTATATTTTTATTTTATGTCATATGTTTTATTCCTTTTATTGTAATGCGCAAATTATAATTGGCTTTTTGCTGTTGTTTAGCACTTAAGTAAATGAATTGAATTATTATTATTATTATTATTATTATTATTATTATTATTATTATTATTATTATTATTATTATTATTATTATTATTATTATTATTATTATTATTATTATTATTATTATTATTATTATTATTATTATTATTATTATTATTATTATTATTATTATTATTATTATTATTATTATTATTATTATTATTATTATTATTATTATGTTTTAAAGTTAACTTTATTCAAAAACAAGTAATTACATTGGTTGTGATTATACATAGGTTTACACAGTTATTACATTACAGTCTCTATATTTGATTAGAGTCTCTTTGCACTTAAAAATTGACTTTTTAGAACTTAGATAGTGGCTTTCACAATGTTTTTGATTTTTTCACACTTTATGAAATATTTATTGTCCAAGTTTATGTACAATATAAATCAATGATCATGGTTTCAGTAATTTTTTCATGTTCTTGCAACACTGAATTTCATGTTTGCCTTTGTCCTTTTCTATTATATCCTTTATTATAAAGTAGTGTGAATTTTAAAAAGAGACCACATTGCTGCAAAGATATCAGGTGGTGCAATAATGCTAACTCTTTCTTTTATTTTTTGCAATTTGTTCCTATAGGTGTTAGGGTGCCTTCTTGTGTTGTTGCCCAGTGTGAAAGTGCATCTGGTACACCAGAATGCATATGGACTGAAAGTGGCTGCCCTTATGGTGGGTATTCCATTATTTTTGAATGTTTGTAAAATCTCATTTATTGTGGTTCCATTTTTCCTATATCCACCAACCATCATTTGTCTTACTTTTTCAAGTCCTGAACAATTATGTATGAAATGGTCCTGTGTTTCTGCAGCCCTGTGACACAGCATACACAAGGGATCTATATTTATATAGAATCTTCTGCATCTAATAAAATGACTTGTAGGTAGTGCTTTCAAATTGACTTTAATTATGAAATCATAAAATTTTGGTTCCAGGTACCATTTCCTAAATTTTTTAAGTAATTGGCTGTTATCAATTCCCAATACAGATATTTGTTTATTCTCAGATTGTTTTTGTGTTAGGAAATCATGTATTTGCCAATATGTATATTTTAATGGACTTTTCAGTGTTACTTTGTTTTTGATGCTCTCAATGCTTTCAAGCAATGTAAAGATATAACTGTTTGTAGGTGGTGGACGATCTGTGAGTGTGATCTCCAATATTGGTTCAATATCTGGAAATCTTTTGACTATGGCTTAGATTTATTGTTTTTTGTGTCTGAAACACTGATATTGAGTGAAGTCCCAGACCATTCCATTTTGTTGGTTGGTTAAGTTGCTTTATTGAAATGGCAACTACTTTCCTATTCCATAGTAGTTTGCTACAAAATGAATTAATTGAGGCTATAAATGGTTTTGTGAAACTAATTATTGGTAGATAGTAGTTTATTTTTGACATTATGAGTTGATTGAATAATGATATTTTTGTGTATATTGATAGATATGATCTGGATAATGATTCTGTGATTCTTTCTGCATCCAATATCACAAAAAATTTATAGCATACAGGGATTATACAACATATCAATGGTACCATTTATGAAAAAACAAGAACCTATTACCAAGATCACCAACTTAAGACCCATCTCAATGGAGCCTTTAGGAATTAAACTGCTAGAAAAAGTAATAAAGGTGAAAATTGAACCATTTATACTGATAAAAATATCACAACATCAGTATGCAAAGAAAGGCTCATCCACAGGTTAGGCAGCACTAATCTTTAAAACTATAATTAACTCAGTAATTAAGAAGAAAAAATATGCTCCAATTGCAGTACAACTAGATTTTGAAAGTGCTTTCAACTCTGTACCAATAAAAATCTTACTAAACCAACTAAAGGAAACACAAATACCACAATCAATATTATATGCAATAGCCAAACTATTTTTAAACAGAGAAGTACATATCACACTTAACGGAAGAACATCATCATCATTCTATCCCACTCAATCAATACCACAAGGGTCACCACTGAGTACACTACTGTTCTCCTGCTACATAAACCCCTTATTGGAAGAAATTGGAAAAAAAATACAGGGAGTGTTAATACCAAATACAAAAAGATACATTCCTTGTGTAGCTTATATGGATGATATCACTATATTCTTAACATCAAAAAGCAACTACAAGCACTACAAAACATCATAGAAGAATATACAAAAAAATTCAAATATTATTATTATTATTATTATTATTATTATTATTATTATTATTATTATTATTATTATTATTATTATTATTATTATTATTATTATTATTATTATTATTATTATTATTATTATTATTATCTTCTTACACATTTTACTAACTAGCTTTTCATATTTTTAATAACAATATATATTTTTTTAAAAATTGTATTATCTTTTTACACATTTTACTAAACAGCTTTTCTTTGGATGTGTTCTTTAGATAAAAACTCATTATTAATCCATAATCCACACTATGAACCAAACCTAAAGAAAAAGTATGAGTAAAAAGCATTCTTTTTTAAAAACTATCATTGCATGCCAAAATATTTATATCATAAATTTTATACTAACAATATTATTTAATTCAATGCCTATATAGATTACATACTGACAAACATGTATCTAGTAGAACAAATCAAGTGTTTGATTTTTTGTTTGTTTACAGTTATTCAAAATAACCCCTATAAATAAACAAAATGAAGTGTAGGCATTTTAAGTGCTTTTAAATCTAAGTATGAAAATTTAAAATCTCTCTTCTTAAATTAATCCTGGATAAATACCTCATTGTCAAATTATATAATAAAGTATAGGTCTTATTAATAAGCATTAAAAAGTATAATAGAATAATATAATTATTTTATTATTGAATAAAAACAAGTGAAAGTATTTTTGTTACTAAAAACATAAACAGGTTTTGTGTCTGAGAGGTACTGATTTAAAAATAATAGATTTTAAAGTAAAAAAAAACGTTTTTTTACCAAGCTGAGAGGTCATCACAGTGGCTTTGCAAGCAAGTAGTTGGTTGCAGATGGTTGTGGATTCACCTGTCATCCAATGCTATGACATATGGAAAAAAGTGTTAATAATATGTAAGAGTTATATCAGCTATGCTATTTAAAATTGACCTAATTTGGTGAAATAAAATATAAAGTTATTTCATTCTCAATGTATTAACTCTTTTCATGAAATTATGTAATTCTTAAGCACTCATTGGCTTTGACTTTAGATGAAAAGGCATAAATTAATAAAGTCTGAGTAATATGATTTTGGAAGCATTTTGCTAAAAGTTGGCTCATATTTATTAATTTATATTTTTTTCATCAGAACTCAAAATCAGCAAGTGCTTAAGAATTATAAGTTATATCAATAAACATTGTAAGTATGAAAATTTTAAATATAGGACTATAAATATAATAAATTATAGTTTTTAATAATTAAAAAATTAAATAATAGTGTAAATATTTTTTATTGAAGGAATATAATTTTGTTACTAGTAAATGGGAATAATTTTATGCATGGGAGGTTTTCAATGAGATATCAATCAAACAAAATTTACTTTTAATGAAATATTGACCTGCTGGTTAAAGTTGATCTAAGTGGAAACAAGCCAGGCTATATTTGTTCCTTGCAATGAAGGATAAAGTTCAGCAGAGAAGTATTCTAGAGAATCATATTCTGTATGCACATAATATTTTAATAACTGGGTAAATAACTTTTATGTTATATATTTACCTATATAATATCTGAACTGGCCCATGAAGGGAAGAGATGCAGTGCAATGTTTTTGTGGGAATGTGAAGTGGTTTTTTTTAAATATGACAAAAACACTTAGATATTTAAAAAAATATCTGATTAGCAGATATTTTCTATTTCCAGTAACAATTTTGCAGGATTATCCAAAAAAAATAATATAAAAACTTTTGAAAAAAAAATTCCTCTTATCTTACTAAATAACTATTTTGTCTTTTCAGATGTTATTTAATTATTGTTTCAAAAATTATTGTTTAAACATTAGTTTGTTTTATTTTAGTAGGTATTTTAATCTACAAATTTATTTAATAGAAATAAATGAATAAAACATGTATATCATTTACCAAGCACGTTAAGTGACTAAATCTATATTTTCAATTTTTTCTTGTGAAAATGCTGAGGAAAAATGTATTTTAATTTACAAATTTTATTTCATAGAATGAGGGGCGGTGAGTATCAAAATTCACCTTTCACAAAGGCACTTCTTCTAGGAGTAGATGTTAGTTATACTATCTAGTTAAAAAAGGATTTATCAATTTTTCTATTCAAATAGAAAGATATATAATAATAATAAATACACAAAAATAAAATTAAATAAACAAATTAACTATACAGCATTAAAATATATATTAAATTGTTTTCTAATGACAATTTAATTTATCATTAAAAAACCAAATTATCCTTCATAAATTTAGTATTATTGTATTTATTAAACATGTTTATTTTAAATAAATAATATTTTCTTCAATAAAAAATGTTAAACTATTTTAAATATTATTTTTTTATCTTAGTTTTACATATTTAAATAAGATTACAAATATATGCCATTATAAAACAAAATGTAATTAAATTTGTCAGATCAACCTAAACACAAATGCGGATCTCTTGCAAATACGTAGTCATTATTTTAAAAAATAAATATTTTGTGCTATTTTTTTTAAATACACACATATACTATTTTTATATATAATTAATTTGGTGTTGTTGGAAGTATATTATCTTAGTTTATAAAGTGCTTAGTTTGGAATTGTGAATAGATTTGTTGATGTCTGAAGCGATGATCTCGTTTGCTTTATTTTGTTTTTATTATAATCTGAATAAATTAGATTTTAATAGAGATTGTTAGTATTTTATGATAGTGTAGTGGGCAATTTAAATAATTATATATGGTAAATATTGTTATTGCCTAGTGTGATCATAACTGAGCCAGATAATTTTGCACAGGTTCTAACAAACTTACTATTTTTTTATGCATGTTTTTGCCCTGTGTTAAAGAATATAAATCTTAAGGGCATTTCTTTATGTCAGATGTTTACTGAATAAATGTAGAGAGGTAGTGATCTAGAAAATCCATTATTATTGTGGCAAAGTAGCTACCCAATGCTAGCCTATGCTGATCATGTACAATTGGCAATTATTAAAAAATGCCAAATGAACTTTAGGGTTGTTATAAAATGACATTCCAAGTTTAGACTAAGTCTATATTATTGTGAAGGCCTTTTTTATTCTGAGACATAGTAAAGTTTTTATATTATCATTCCATATTATAATCAATAGTCCATTACAAAATGATGACGAATGATCAGGCTTTGTTTTATTTAGATTAAATTGATCATCTCACAGGCGTAATCATTTTTTATCATGTTACAAAATGGAATATCAACTCAGATGATAAAATGTGATGTTGTGTTAATATACTTTGATGGAGTTTTATAGCTGACTATGTTATATCAAGGGGTTTAAGTAAGATATCTAGAATTGTTTCATTGTTTATGGATTTTGTTTGCAGCTGGAAGATTGAATGGGTATATATGTTCTATGAAGAAATAAATAAAATTTAAGTATTTTGCAATCTATTCCAAAAGAATATAGAGATATTATATTTCCTCTAAAATAATAATTAAGGATGGAAACCAATAAGGTAGAAGCATTATCAGAACCCAAAGGAGTTCTTTTTTAAATGCTGAGAAATCTGATGGATAGTAAATTTAGTGATATGAAGAATAAATTTGATGATATGAGTAGAGAAAAATAAAGAACTAAAAGAATGTATAAATAGGGGTATTAAATAATTAAGAGAAGGTATGAATAATAAAATTGATTTGTATAAAGTCAAACTGAATGCTACTAATGTGATGTTTGATGAATTCAAATATAATTTGGATGCTCAGTTGAAAGAAACTGATGATAAGTACAATCATAGATTCAATGAATTGGGTTGATTATTTATTTGCTTATGTTGTCTGGTTACAAAAATCTTAATAGATTTTTATTTTATCGTTAGTCAAAATGATCTCTCTTAATTATCTTCTCAATTTCTCTGAAATGGGGATGATAAATTTTATTAACTAGTAGAAAACCGAATATTATCTTTGGCTTGGATAACTGACAATTAATTGTTATAAAATCCATTTTTATAACTGATTGATTGGAGATTTAAATAGATGAATAATATCAGTGATTATAAGTCAGTATATATCCAATAGAAACTTATGGTATCTGTAAAATGTGAGATTTCCTAATGCATTTATTAATAATAAAAGCTTGTGGAGTGTTTCATTTTAGAATATAACTGAAGCAATAATTGCACATCTATCTAATGTAGGATATGAATGAAATGTTTATATTATATTTCCCATTTTATTAAAATAGATATAAAACTGAGTAAAGGTTTATTTTATTTAAACATTATAAATATTGTACAGTTTAGAAAATGTTCTCAAAATGTAATCATAATTATTTAGAAATTAGTTGATTTAAATAGAATATCATTAAATATTAAAGTAAATTAGCATTAGTATAAATAATATTAGAGTTGTAATGTTAGTCAGAATTTTGTTGTTTATTGATTCAACTTTAATCTCATTCAATTATCAATGAGACAGATATCTTAATCATACATAATTGTTTAGGTTGATGGCTTATGGTTTCATTGCTTATTTCAGCTTACTTTGGAATAGTGAGTAGATTTGTTGATGTCTGAGGTGTGTAGTATTCAGAATATGGGGTTTATCAAAATGTATATTTCTCTTAGTTTTACCATCTATTAATTTAAAATCAATATTAGAAGACATAGATAAAATGAGAGATTTCCATATGACTTGAATATGTTGTGCTTCATCAACCTTATTTAACCCAGTAGATCTCTTTAATATTTCAATTGACTCTATCATGGTTCTCAAATTATATCTCTCTAAATTAGCAAGCATTTTTGCATTGCCAAAGTCAGGTTTGTGAACAATTTTCTAAAAAATTGGAAGTAAAAACTGATGTGTTAATGTTTTGATTAAAAACATTTTTATGTTCTTTAATTTTGACATTTATTTGTTTATTAGACTAACCTACATAGCTTTTTGACCACTGAAAATATGGAATTTTATAAACTCTTTGGAATTCCAAAAGTATTCTGTCTTTACGTCTATGTAAAAAATACCCATTTTTTTTTGTCAGTAGAAAAAGTAGTCTTTATATTAAAACAAGATAACCTTCTACTGATTTTATCAGTAACCCCATTAATATAAGCTAAAATTACTCTAATAAAAGATGATATGTCAATTCTATCCTTTGTTTTCTTTTAGTATCAATGCTATATAAAGCCTTACATATGATGTTTTTTTATAATCATTAGAAAATAGAATATTTTTGTAAGTTTTATTTCTAGAGCAAGATGTTCTTTATCAGATAAATGATAAGCTCTAGTCAAAAGATTTTTTGCTACAGATAAAATTTGAACAGGATGATGACAAGAATTAAAATTAAGGTATCTGATTGTATGGGTAGATTTTCTGTAAACTGATATTGATAATGTTTCATCACATTTTCTTGTATTAAAATATCTAAAAAAGAAAGTGATCTGTTATTTTTCACTTTCATAGTAAATTTAATATTTGGATGCCAATTATTTATATATATATATATAAATGGCATATATATATAAATCTATATATATATATTTATATATATATATATATATATATATATATATAAAGAATTTAAGGCATCAATTCCATGAGAACATATAAAAAATGTATCATCCACATATCTAAGCCAAATAGAAGGTTTTTTTAGTAGCTGCACATAATGCTTGACTTTCAAAATTATCATTGAAAAGATCAGCAATTCTAAGTGACAGTGGAGATCCCATAGAAAGTCCTTTAATTTGTTTAAACTTTTGAAAATTATAAACAAAAAATGTATTTTCAAGGCAATGCTTCAGTAATGGAATAAAATACATTCACAAAAAAATTACAAGAAAATGTGATGAAAATCCATCCATACAAACAGATATCTTAATTTTAATTCTCATGATAATCCTGCTCAAATTTTTTCTGTAACAAAAATCTTTTGACTAGAACTTATAATTTATCTGATAAAGAGAATCTTGATCAAGAAATAGAACTTACAAATTCTACTTTCTAATGATTATAATAAAAACATAATATATAAGGTTTTACATAGCATTGATACTAAAATGAAAAAAGAGGATAGAATTGATAATACATCTTATAATAGAGTAATTTTACCTTCTATTAAAAGCATTACTGATAACATCAGTAGAAGACTATCTTGTTTTAATATAAAGACTACTTTTTTCTACTGGCAAAAAAAAATGATGATTTTTTACATAAACCTGAAGACAGAATATTTTTAGAATACCAATGAGTTTATGAAATTCCATGTTTGCAGTGCTCAAGAAACAATGTATGTTAGTCTAATATATGAATAAATGTCAGAATTAAGGAACATAAAAATGCTTTTAATCAAAAAATTAATACATCAGTTTTTACTTCCCATTTTTTAGAAATTGGTCACAAACCTGACTTTGACAATGCAAAATGCTTGCTAATTTGGAGAGATATTATTTGAGAACCATGAAAGAGTCAATTGAAATATTAAAGAGACCTACTCATTTAAATATAGCTGATGAAGTACAATGTATTCCAGCCATATGTAAACCTCTCATTTTATCTATGTTTTCTAATATTGACTTTAAATTAATAGATGGTAAAACTAAGAGAAATATACATTTTGATAAACCTTATATTCTGAATACTACACTTTTCCAAACTGATTCTCATGCTTCATTTCACACTCAGTCACATTACAGTTTGAGATTGAACAAATTTTTTTTTAAGAGTTTACCATGGCAATGGTGGATGCTAATTCATCGAAATAACAGTATATAATAGAAAATAATACACAGTTTTACCCAAAAATCATTTATCTACATCATATAACCATGAAAACATTAAATAATATATATATATATATATATATATATATATATATATATATATATATATATATATATATATATATATATATATATATATATATATATATGCTCTAAACTAGCTTGGGATCATAAGGACATCTTTAACTTAATCTATTTTATGTTCAATAATTTTATTGGAATAACTTTAAAATAATGATTGACAAATGTGTTAATTAGAAATAAAATGAAATTTAATATCTGATGGGTACCCTATAGTATAAATACATTATTCAGATTTTAACTTACAAATAGATATTTCCAAAAATTGACAAACAGAACAATACATGTAACATTATTTAAATGTCAGTTTACAAATATATAAAAATTGTAGATGCTGTTAATTTATATTCACACAAGTGCAGATTTAACAATATAATTATTCTCATCACTAATACACTAATAAATATTCTATTTTAATATTACATTCAGTTATAAATGAATTTAGATATGCTATACATTCTAACATAAAATGTTTTAAACATTAATAAATTAATATTTGTCTTTGTAAGTAATAGAAAATGATTTTAGATATACATGCACACACTATGTCTGCTATAGTTTACAAGTAATATTTCTTTTCTTAATAATATATGCCAATATTACTCTATATTAATAATAAAACAATCATTAAATAATAAACATATACATAATATGCGAACATGTGTGTTCATTCTAATATATATATATATATATATATATATATATATATATATATATATATATAAGTTACATGTCATATATATATATATATATATATATATATAACATTTCAACTTGTAAATCTAAATATATTAATCTACAAATAATATTAACCAACTTAAATTGTAGTTCAGTATATTTTTTAAAATAAAGAAACCTTCTATGTCCATGAAAGTCTCTAGATAATTATTTTGGTTATACCACTCTAAATTGTAAATAAAAATTTTTAGCTCAAAAAATATTACTTATTTTTAAACAGTCCAGCAGGATAATTGGTAGAAAGAAAGTCAGATATAGTTAAGTAAACAAATAGATAGATAAGAAGGCAAACAGAAGATAGATACAATGGATGGGTTAATAGATAGAAAGGTGAATAGATGACTGGATTTATATAATTTGAAAATATATAGTTAGGGTAATGCATTCATGAATAAATATTGATGAAAGAGTAAATACATAGAAAGGTAGATAGATAAATGACTGTAAATAGATAGACAGAAAGACAGATGGCAAATAAAAGAGCAATTAAATAAGTATGTAGATAAATAAGTAGTTAATTAAATTAGATGATTAAAAGTCAACATCACTGTTATTTTACCATCACATCAAAAATAAAAATAAAAACAATTAGCCAATATTACAACAACAATAAAAATAAATTTCTAAACATTTACAAGTGTTTATTATTAGTAGCAACGAACAAAATAATTACATAAAATTGAAAAAAAAAAACTCAATTAACAAATAACATTTACAGAATTAAAAGCCCAAATTAAAAAAAAAATCCCACTTTATATTTAGGTATAAAATACTTCAAATCCTTGAGTTTAAGTGGATATTCCTGACAGCAGCTTTTTTATTCCCTTGCTCAGGTATTTATAGGTAATATAATATCTATTTACTGCTCAAAAATAGTCAACATAAAGTATTTCCCAACTATTATTATAGAAATTTTATTCAAGTAAATATTTATATTACTTTGGGATTATAAATATTTTAAGGTTTCTTTTAATTTTATAATCAGATATATATATATATTACTGATCTAAAAATTACATTTTTTAGATGACAAACTAATCCAACAATTTTTTTTTTTGCTTTTCTTTTTTTCTGGATACTACATAAAGAAGTAAGTCACCACATTGCATTAATAAAGACAATATAAAATCTTTTTTAATTTTTAAAATCCAACGTAAAATGTAAATTAATATTTGACAATTCTTGCATTAATTTTAATATTTAATAAACTGATAAGTATTTGGGCATGTTTTATATATATCCAAATTTTTATGTTGATTTGGTAATTTTTTATTTGTTTTTATTTTTTAATTATGTTTAATATGATTTTATAGTTTTGTTTATTACTTTTAATATTTAGTATATATGACTTATGATCGCTTGTAATATTTCTCTCATAAGTGAACATTTGATGGCATTTAGGATGTGATGCTTGATAAATAGTAAAGTTAATATCATATATGTTTTTTATTACTTTTACAATGCTTTTTTTTACAACCTAATATAACAGTTTCAGTTGGCCCAGCAATCTTCTTTAGAACTATAACAAACATATTACAAATACAGGAATAACTTATAGATTTATTACTTTATGCTTGTCCAGATTATGATAATATTAAATAGTGCTATCATACTTATAACATAAAGCTGTATAATTAATACCAATTAGTCCAATTAAAATGGCTGAGCACTTTCGAGAAACTGTACTTTTCATAATTATAGCCAGTTCTGACTCATTTGTTGAAATCATTCTATCAGTATAATATGCAAACTCTATGCAAATGAGTCAATTAGACCATCTTTTTGATATCGCTAAACATGCTTCTTTACGATTAATGGCAAAGAAGTCCTCTGCTATGAAGTAAGCCTCCTTTACCTAATGCTTAATATCACGCCTCTCAGTACAAACCAATTTTGCAGATGTGGGCTCAAACTCATGTCCTTAGATTTAAATTATACATGGGAAGATATAAAGCAAGAAATAAAATATTTAGATATTATGGTACGCAGAGAAAGAAGTACTCTTAACTTTACAATGGTCATGAAGCCACCAGAAGTTCAAGGACAGATTCACCAAGATTCATACACACCTATGGCTCACAAGTTTGCTGGGTTGACATCATTTTTTTTACAAATTACCATTTGTGCAAATTTGAGGCAGACAGAAGGTCTAATATAATTAATTATACTAACAATATAATCGAATTAGGATACAAGCATGATGTAGTTTATAATAAGATTATACATTTTATTGATAATATTGTAACACACAGAGTGAAAGACAACAAGTCTTGGCTATTATTGCCTTACATGCATTCTTTGCATAAGACATTCTATAGGACTTTCTCTACGGAATTTTGTCTGAGTTTTCGTACACCAAGCTCAACTAATAGGCTTATTAACAACATGAAAGACACCTTGGCTTTGGATCAGACCTCACAGGCCATGTATAGGGTGGCATGTCTTCACAATGGATGCACAGCTTCATACTATGGTGAAACCAGAGCCACCATAGCTACTAGGTTGTCACAGCATAAGTATAGATATAATAAGTCACATACTAACCCAGAATGGACTTCAATTTTTGCACAATATCAAAAAGTATCAGGACACGAGTTTGAACCCACATCTGCAAAATTGGTTTGTACTGAGAGGCATGATGTTAAGCATAAGGTAAAGGAGGCTTACTTCATAGCAGAGTACTCTTTCACCATTAATCATAAAGAAGCATGTTTTGCTATATCAAAAAGATGGTCTAATTGACTCATTTGCATAGAGTTTGCATATTATACTGATAGAATAATTTCAATGAACGAGTCAGAACTGGCTATGATCATGAGAAGTACAGTTTCTCAAAAGTGCTCAGTCATTTTAATTGACTAACTGATATTAATTATACAGCTTTACATTATAAGTGTGAGAGCACTATTTAATATTATCATAAAATACAGGAATATAAATATACGCGAACATGTAATTTTACATTTATATATATATATATATTACTCTTTTTTATATTCTATATTTATCAATTAACACTTTCTATAATCATATATATATATATATATATATATATATATATGATTGTAAAATTGTAAAGTTTGAATTTAGTAGTTAAGATTTAGAGATATAAGTAAAAAGTACGTATAGAAATATGTTGAAAAATAATATTATAAGTTAAAGAAAATTATAAATATTGAATGTTAATACAATGAATAATAATAATGTAAAGTATAAAAGGTATAATGTTAGAATGAAATATTTAAAAGATTAATAAGAGTAAAATAAAAATAAATGAAATAAAAATAATATATATATATATATATATATATATATATGATTATAGAAAGTATTAATTGATAAATATAAAATATAAAACAAAGTAAAACTTATAAAATATAAAAAGATAATAATTAAATAATAATTATAAGATGTAAATATATAAAATGTAAAATTATATGTTCATGTATATTTATATTCATGTATTTGTATTATGTTGTTATAGTTCTGAAGAAGCTTGCTGGTGCAATCAAACTGTCATATTAGGTTGTTAAAAAGCATTGTAAAAGTATTAAATAATATAGATGATATTAATAGTATATGGATTTGGCAATGCAATAGGAAAGATAAAGTTATAATTGTAAAGTTAAAATACTTTCATTTCTAAAATTCTTTTTTTTGTAAATGAATTCATTATTTATGTACATTTTTCTTTATTATGCTGCTGTATTTTAGAATTTTAATATATTTCTCACAATTGAACATAAAATGTGATACTTGTTAATTGTAAAATTACAACACTTTCATTTCAATGCATTATTTTTTGGAATTGAATTCATTAGTTATGCACACTTTTTGTTTTCAGTCACCATGTCTTAGGTTTTTAATATATTAATACTTTAGCATTATTTTTCGTTTTTATTACATTACTAATATGATTTTTTGGTCACATGATTGTACCAATTTTTGTCATTTATTAATTATTAATATTTGCTGAATATTGTATTTTATTGCAATAGTAATTTGATTTTCTGGTCACATGATTATGCTAGTAATTTTTTTTTTTTTGCCATTTGTCATTTACTAATATTTTTTAAATATATTTTTTTAAAATGTTGATTTTTTTTAATTACAATTATTTCTACAAAATTTGTATGTTTTCTTTTTTAATGAAAATTGTAATTTTTTATGTGGTCTGGATAAAATTTCTGAAACACTTGTTATAAGGTTTGGTCATATTAATTAAAATCCTTTATGACAAGATGGTATCAGCAATGGTTTTGGAGCACTTCCTAATACAAAATTGGCATAGGGCACATATGGTGTGC
This sequence comes from Epiperipatus broadwayi, assembly GCA_028023455.1. Taxonomy (NCBI): domain Eukaryota; kingdom Metazoa; phylum Onychophora; class Udeonychophora; order Euonychophora; family Peripatidae; genus Epiperipatus; species Epiperipatus broadwayi. Next base: position 53,478 of record JAQFVV010006800.1, on the reverse strand, counting down.
TGCTTCTTATCTATCCAATTAAATTTTTTGTTGCTTGTGTTTATAAAGTAAGTACAAAATTAAAATTTTAGAATCTATTATTCACTCAATTATTAACTGATAGGCTAGTACAGAAACTAAAACTTTTCCTAAGAATATAAAAAAACTAAGAAGATCCAGAAGTAAGGAATTGGATCAAATTTTATTGATAGACTTATAAACATTAAATGTATTTTTTCATTAGAATGGTGATTCACATATCCATTTGAATTACATTTCATTACAAATGGGTTCCACAGCTGGTAGATAGTGGAATAGTCTTTAGGTTATAAAGGCTTTCTGTAAACAACAAATAAACACCTTTTAATAAAGAGCTCTTCATGGCATGTATGATAGGATGTAAGTTCATCAAGTGCTAAGTACTGTTTTTCATAAAAACAGTCTTTCATCTCTTTATTCTATAATGATTTAAATTATTGTAGATCTTAGTCGTTGTGCATTCCTTATGCCATTATATATCTTTTTATGTTAACATCGACAATGTTGTGTGTTTGTGCATCAACATATTTATCCATTAACTATATACATAAAATTTTGACTCCATTTTTTTTTCTTTTTTTTAGTGCAAGCCCTTGAGAATTAAACAAGTGATAACAAGTGCAAGTTTAGCAGGCTGACATCCTTGGTTGTGATTATTGGTCACTAAATTTTAATGAGACTATAAGTTTAGTCAGATTTTCTTAGGATTCCCCTTGCTTATCATGAAAGTGGATGAGCCTAGAAAATATGATATAAAGTCTTTTTTCTCACACAGTCTGGCTAGATTATCATACCATAGATAACTCATTTAATAATAATAATAGCAGTAGGTATAAGACAAGAAGCAATGGTAGTATGAAAGGTAAGTATTACAAATCTATTTTTTTTCAAAATATAGGAACTTAAAATATGTGAACTTTACTTAATACAAACTCTTCAATAACAGAATGGAAACTATACTAATGAGTAAAAAGCTATCAAAATTTAAGATTAACATAATTGCTTTTAATGAAACTTAACTGCCAAAGAAATAAAGTTTAATAAAACAGATAAATATGTAGAAGCTTTTTGGGAAAGATAGAACAATTGGTGAAAAGACAATGCATAGTATTAAATTGCTGTAAAATTCAACTTAGTAGCTCTATTATTGGAATTTATTGTTATATCATTGAAAGGCTAATGGTGTTAAACCAACTTTGCACAATGCTACTACACTCATTTTATTAGTCCCTATGCTCCAATATAAAATTAAAGAATTCATAGAAGGACATATTTTTGATGGATAGTATTATTACACCAATGCCATTAAAGTATTTTTTTTCTTTTTGGAAACTTTAATGGTTCTCTTCCATATCTCCGCACATTATGTTCATGGGAGAAACTAAATTTCACCATAATTCCAACAACTATATTCTTGCAGAGCTAAATAAACTTGGCTACACACAACTAACACCCAATTATGCTGCATCTGAGGGTGTAGGTGTATTAATAAACAACAGATTTCCCCCTAACAAATTTAAGATAACATACCAGGATAAGAATCTAATATGTCTAAACCTTACCTACAGCACTAGCAATATAAATGCCTTCTATATTTATTCTTCAAATTTCCAAACTACGTATCTGCGTATAATAAACACAATTAATATGCTGACAACAAACAACAATGCTCCAGCTATTATTCTAGGAGATTTTAATATCTCATATGACATTTTCACAAAAAAGGACTTACATCTTCTCACCAGGGGTTTTATTAATGGGAGAGAATTCTTCCCACAAGATGCATACTCCTTTTACAACAAAAGATATAAAACTCTTATAGATCTGATGTTTTACACCACTGAACTACATCATGATCTTGAAGCTAATCTACAACCAGTAGCATTCTCAGACCATCATGCAATAATAGCTTCAATAGAATTTAACAATTCCATTCCTTATATTCTAAACCAATCAATAAGAATGCTAACAAAAGCTACCTCCACTGAAGCCATTATATCCGAGGCTTACATACTTTTTTTTAAAATAAACACCCTAAACATTCATCCAGAGGAAGCTTGGTTTGCCTTTGTTGGCATTTTGCAATCTCTAATAGCACATCACACCAGGAGCAACAAAGGCCCTTCCACGCTAATCACTGAGCTTGACCAGATAAATAAAAAAATTATAGCTTGCTCAACTGATCCTCAACCCATAAATCAACTACTATCACTCAAACTAAGATATAAAGAGAAACAATTAGCCATTGCGGAATACATCTCCACAAAAAGAGCTCAAAACTTCCTTACAGCTCAGCATTGCTGGACCAGGGGCTACCTGATATGGGCCTTGGGAGCTCAAAAAAAGAACAAAACTCCAAATTCTCTTAACATTGATGGTAATCACGTAACAGGACATCAAATGATTAATCACATAGGATTATATTTCAAGAATCGCCTACAAAATAATACACAAACAACCAATGATGACTGGATCATACCATCCAATCTAGAAAATCATGGAATAACACCAACAGATCTGAAAAACCATCTTAATGCCTTATCTGACAATGTACATCCTGGGATGCATGCCATCCCAAAATTCTTAATCATACACCTTAGCTCATTCACAATACCAATTTTAATGAACATGATTAACCACTTATCTATAAGCAGAAGAGAAATAAAACCCCTTTACCCTGTAGCGCTGGTGCCTTTTCTAAAGAAAAACAGAGATCCCACCAACATTAACAATATTAGACCCATCTCAATGACCCCTATCCTAATCAAAGTTATAGAGGGAGTCATTAAGGAAAAAATACAACAAAAAGTGCTAGACAATGTATCTCACTATCAATATGCTAGAAAAGGCTCTTCAGGCTTACGACAATCGGGGAGGTGAAAACTGTGTTAGACCACATCAGATCAAACCGATTATCTAAACCAATTGCAATTCAATTGGACATAACAGAAGCATTTGATTCAATCAACATCAACACACTCCTATCAATTTTGAACAGTCTTAACATTCCATTTCAAATCATCCGTATAATTGAAAACTTACTATACAACCATCAAATATATATTACTCTAAATGGATCATATACTAATGGCTTCTCACCCAATATTTCTATACCTCAACACCATTAAGTGCTTTATTATTCATTTGTTATTTAAACCCATTCTTAAGAGAGATTGAAAATGCGATGCCTGGAGTTTACATTCAACAACTTAAAAAATTCATAAAGCTATTTGCTTATATGGATGACATCCTTGTCATACTACCTTCACAAAAACATCTTCCATCCCTTTACCATATACTAGATAAATTCTCTAATGACTCACAACTAAAGTTCAATCCTAATAAATCAGCCTCTTGGAGAATCTCAACAGGAAAAAAGATTAACTCTAAATTTCTGGCTGAACCCCAAGAATTCCTAGGATTCCCCATACATATGTCTCAAGCATCTATGTCAAAACATCTTCAAAACTCACTTCTTACCTCTACAACCCAAATTGTTCAGACACTGTCCAAAGTATATCTTTCATTGCAGGGAAAAGTTACTCTTCTTAATATGAAGGTTATATCTAAAATTGCTTACTACCTCCCTGTAATGACTATAACAAAATCATTCATCAGAAAAATAAATAAACAATGTTCTAAACTATTTTGAAAAGAAAACATAAACTCCATTAGCATGACAAAAATGCAACTCCAACGCAAGGTAAATGGCATGTCATTGCATTCAATCCTCTCTTTAAATTATCAAAAATCCCACACACTAATACGTAACCTAATATTAAAACATGGCACCATAATCAAATCTGAAACAGTACAACCAACTGATACACCGCCTCCTCAAAAAATATGCTGGCTTGATAAAATATTCCAATATATCAAACGGCATCAAAACATCACCAATAAAACCTTTACCTTCAAAATCACCATCTGGGAAGTGCACCTAATATTAAATCCAATCATCAACAATATAAAACCCACAATAGGAATCAACAACCACAGAATCACCTTCTTATTCAAATTTTTAAAGTTGGAACCCAAATTTCTAACATTCTTGATTAAGGTCAATCTAGGTGCCATACATACCAACTATTTTTTACATTATAAAAGATTTCTAAACAAAGTGGACCCTATATGTACAATCTGCAAAACACAAGAAAAAACCTTTGACCATATTATAAAATCATGTACCGGTCTTACAAACATAAGGATGCTCATTTTTCACGGTTCAAAGATTGACTATTATAAAATACTCTCAATAAAAGACTCCATCCAGAGTAGACACTTCCCAATTATTAGACTATCTATTTTTCTGACTCACACCATCTGGAGTGTTCGATGCAAGACAGTTTTCACCTCCCCACCTCCTAATCCAGACCTCACATTTATCAACCTCATCAACAAAATTAGAAATAAAGACTTAATACTCTCATCAAAATTTCTATATGATGAAACCTGGAAATTGTTCCAAATACCAAAATTATCCAAAACATAAGTTACAGATCAAATTGATTTATAAACCTCAGCACCAAAAGACTCATCACTCAAAACTATTGACCTTTAAAACAATATGTATCTAAATACCTAATATATACAATGTAATTCATTAATAAAATGTTTTGAAACTAAATAGCAGTTTTTGGTAAAAAAAACAAAACAAAAAAAACAGCTATTGAAAATAATGGTATTGGTGCCATAAATTCAAATGGGTTATTATTATTAAATTTATAAATATTACATGGATTGACTTTTATAGACTGTTTAGGCAGAAAAATTCCTATTAAAGAACAGCAGATACATCCATAATCAAAACAAGGGTATTTAAATAAAAATCAGAATACAAGAGAAATTCACAATATATGAATATTTACAATATTGTTTGTAATATAATACATTTTCTGTGTTGATTTATAAGCTTATTATGCAAAAAGAGTTTTCTATTAGCAGTTTGGTGTTATTATGGAAGCTATGCCATTTCTTTAGAGACATTTAGTTTCATTATGTTTCTAATTGCTTTTCAAGTTACAAAATATATGATTTTTATCTGTATTATAAAAATAATTATAACTGATATCCTGGAAAGCTTTATCTTAATATGAGAAATCTTTGTATAATATTTTAAGATTTAAAATCAAATAAAATTTTCCTACTATAAGTTGAGCAAATTTATCATCCTGAATAAAATTTAGCTAGACCTGATACTGTAAATAGATTCCAGGAAATAACTGAAACCCATGAAATATTAGAAAATGTCTTTTTAAGAAACAAATATGAGCAATTTATTAGGTCGGCCTTTTGAAATATATGACAATGAGGAAGATTATACAAAGATTTTAAATTTTCAAAATTCTGTGTTAGAAAATCCCCGCCGACCACAAAAATTAAAATGTATAATTTTGATAAATATTATCGAATGCATAAAGAACAAAGTATTCAGAAGCAAGTTTATAATCATGCAAAATATCAGGAAAAAGCAAGAAAAGAAGAAATGATTAAAAGGCAAAGATCAAACTGATATTGCTGATTTAACTTTAGTATTTTTATTTGGATTGCTTGTTATTGGTATTTGTTTTATTTTGAGTACTAAATAATTTTAATCATTTATTATTTGAACAATTTATATTAGAATATTTATACATTTCTGAAAAAATATTAAAGTAATTTGGTTTGCAAGCTCCAAAACAAAAGTGCAGATTGTTGGCCAGATCATAAATTAGTACACTTTGAGATTAAAATATTTGCATCAAAAAATAGATATTATTCCAGTCATATTCACAAGAACATTGACAATCATTCTCTAGAAAAAGCTACTGTATGTATTAAACTTTAATAGCTATTTAGTATTAAAACAACTAATTTGGATTTTCAAGACAGTTTGTTATAGTATTGAAGCATGAAAATTCTTTTAAAAAATGTATTATGTATGCAAGTAAATCTATTTTTTGATTTCACTAAAAAAAAATATCATAACAGGTTTTTTGACAGTGGCCTTGTTGTAATAATTTGATTAAAAAATATAGCATTTTCTGCTTGGTGGAATAATATATTACTCATGCAATTTTATGATAAATATAAGAGATCTGAAAGTAGAATTTAATGACTGATAGGAAGATGTAAAACTAATTGATGAATTAAAACTGCAAAGAAATTATTGACATATGGTTATCATAGTCATTCTAAATCTTTTTTTTGATTCACTGACAGCAACATGTGAACCTGAAAAGCAATTTACACTCCTATTAAATACTGCAATGACATGTCATATATGAATGACAATGATATTTTGAACAGGCAAAAGAAATACTTTGATCATCTTTTGAATAATTACACAAGAGTTAACATGATGACTATTAATAATATATCCATTTATTTACTGATGTAGATTTGGACAAAGGTATCTGATTTAGTAAAGTCAAAACAGTTCTTCATCACCTTAAAATGGAAAAGTGATATATTCTGGTGAAGTATCCAGAGAAGGTTTAACATTTAGTCATGACATGTTAGCTTAAAAAATATTGAAGTTTCTTGGGAATATCTGCATTATAAAGTTGTGCCATCTGATCATAAGAATGCTTTTATTATTCCAATTTTAAAACAAAGTTAATGGAGAATATTGCAGTAATTATCATGAAATATCATTATTCACCACAGCAAAGATGCTTTCAATATTTTTGTTGAATAGGTTGTTTCTAGTGATGGATGAATGGTTATGAGACACTCAACATGGTTTTCGAGAGTCAAGAACACTATAGACATAATTTTTGTTGCTGAGTAAATACAAATAAAGTGTCAGGAAAATTTATTGATTTTGTCAAGGCATTTTATTTAATTAATAGGATAGGTCTACAGCACTGTTTAAAATTAGTTTATTGTCACCAAAAATTTTTTTAATTGTGCAACTTGATGTAATGAGATGAATTGTTATTATTACAATTGGAAAGTCTGATGATTTGAAAATGGAAATTGATATTAATTCAAGAATTATAAATCAACATTATTTTCAATTTTTATGATTATAATATTTGGAATGGTTTATAAGCATATTAATCAACAGGTATTGAGATATGAAACTGCTTTGATGATGTAATATTTAACTTGAATGGATTAAATGTAAAAACTTAAGATCTTAAGCTTTTTGGATTCTGTATTTACAAAATGCTAACAGGTGTGCTATTTTTGTCAGTTTATTGGATTATTTGCAAAATGTTTAGCATGGATATATAAAATCAGCATTTATTTATTAATGTTCAAAAAATTAGTTTTCTATCAGCCAATGGGGAAAAAACCCTCAGAAATTTTTAGCTTGGAAGATTATCAACTTTTAAATGTAAATCAGTTCAAATATCTTTGTCTTTCTATAATTAGAAAAGTGGACTTAGATGCTCTATCAGAATAACATAAAGACATCAAAAAGTGTCATGTGAGGATGCTCTGTAAAAATTTTAAAATACAAAAGCAAAATCAGGAAAACAATCAATATGTTTTTCAGCTTTCTGCATGTCATATTACTGAGTTCACTATTGTAAAATCATAACAATTTTTTGGTCTGACCATGCAAACAAAGACTTCCTAAAAAGATATTTTATGGTAAACAGAGCATGGTTTTTATAGAAAAGGTGGAACCTATCTCCATTATAAGAATTATCTCAAAGCCATTGTAAAGAAGTGTAATGTCAATAATTTCCACTGGGAAGATATGACAGATAATATAATAAGTTTTAGGATTACATTTAGACATAGTGCTGAATTTTTCGGAAAAAAAAGTTTTCAGCTAAACAAATTAAAGTACAACATTGTAAAATATATAATAATCAAAATTATTGAGCATGTTCTATATGTGGACTTATTTGTGTTTTGCAGTTTGGTTTATATAATCATTGCAAAACTCATTTCTAGAGTTGTTATTTTTTTCTGTTTCTTTTTTCTTATTTTTTTTGGAGTTGGAATGACCATACTTGTTTATAAGTGGTGTAAGTGGTGTCTATTATTATTATTATTATTATTATTATTATTATTATTATTATTATTATTATTATTATTATTATTATTATTATTATTATTATTATTATTATTATTATTATTATTATTATTATTATTATTATTATTATTATTATTATTATTATTATTATTATTATTATTATTATTATTATTATTATTATTATTATTATTATTATTATTATTATTATTATTATTATTATTATTATTATTATTATTATTATTATTATTATTATTATTATTATTATTATTATTATTATTATTATTATTATTATTATTATTATTATTATTATTATTATTATTATTATTATTATTATTATTATTATTATTATTATTATTATTATTATTATTATTTTATTATTATTATTATTATTATTATTATTATTATTATTATTATTATTATTATTATTATTATTATTATTATTATTATTATTATTATTATTATTATTATTATTATTATTATTATTATTTGACTAAAGATAGACATAGCATGTTTAATATAAACTCGATATGCATTTCAAACATTTTAAAACATGAAACGTTATTAAATTAAATGTTTCTTTTAGCACAAATTGAATTTGACATATTTTTATTGTTATTTAGTTGAAGTAATATTATAGAGTTTTCTTGTTGATGAGTATATCTATTTAAAAAAATACATTCTGAACTTGTTTTTTATATTTTTAAATAAAACTTTTCTTATATTAAATCTAACAGTGTAACCAAAAGTTTGTGTTAATTACTTTTTTTATTACCTTCATTACTTTATTAGGGAAAGACTTGCTATCAGTTGATGACAAACAATAATTATCGCTTTGTTCAAAAATTTTTTATTACAGATTAATTCAACTTGTTTTCCAGTAAAACATTTAACACTCATATATATATATAGTAACCAGTGCTATAACTAATTAGAAACATTAATTGATAGAACTCTTTAATTACAAACGGTTTAATGAATTTCAAATTAATCTAATGATTGTTTTTAAAATTGAAAAAATTCACTACATAAAAATATTTTATACATTTATGAATGCAATAATTAATAATATAGTGGTTTATACATATGAAATATTGTGCAAGGAAGCTACTTTTCACACATGCCTATAAAATTGACATACGCTCTCACATCAACAAATGTTATATGTGTGAAACTTTGTGTGATTTGTCACAGTTAGTAGAGAATCTGACATGAGATCAAAAGGTACCAGGATAAGCCATTACCATTATTTTTATGTGAGTGAAGAGTAGTTATATTCCACAATATTTTATATATATGATTGTGTATCAACAAAAAATAAACAAAAAATATACTATTTATGTAAATTTATTAATACCCAAACACTTAGATCATTATTGATTTTTATTGGAATAAATAAAAACATTTATTTTTGTTATATATTATATTATTTGAACAGAATAAAAGTCATACGATTTTAATGTTATTTTCATTATCTTCATGTTCAACTACTTTGTTCCTCTGCAGAATAAAGATTTCAGAAAGTTTAATCTAGTGTCCCCATTCTACAATCTTTTTTTGTAAACACCAGTGCAAATATTATCTTTTATCAATTTTATATGAGTGTTCATTCTAGTTCTTTTACAAACTTATTTTAGTTCAAAAGTGTAAGTGCCAATGTACTATCAACTCTTCTATCAATATGTCTAGCTAGGCTTTATTTTAATCTTTCATTGATGTCAGTGAAGCCTGTTTATACTTATATATATATATATCACTTTTATTTTCAATATAAATTTCTGAAGCCTGTTTATACTTATATATATATATATCACTTTTATTTTCAATATAAATTTCTCTATACTTTATTAAGTAATCAAAGTCTTCATATTGCTCTTCAGTTAAGAGTCCAAGTCTCAGATGAATAAGTATAGCCTGGAAAAAACGCATCTATTAAAATTTTTTTTCTTCAAACACATAAGTGTATTTCTTCTTAATAAAAAGTTATTTCAACCAAAAAGATTCCATTTAAAATTTAACTATTTCGTTAAGTTTATTAATTTCTATTAATAATGTGATCAACATATTTATAGCTGTTAAGATCTAATTTATTATTGTTCCTCTTTATTTTCTTCTTTTGAGAAAACATTGAACATTACTTTAGTTTTTTTAATATTTATTTTTATTTTATTTTCTTATTCTAAGTGATTTAAACAATTTTCATGTATTTTTATTCCTATAGCTTTTCATTTAATTCCTAAAATATTTTTTTTGTAAAAGTGATATAAAAGATTTTGGAGATATAGAATACTTATGTTATGCACTCATCTCATTGCTAATTTTCTTACTGTAACCGCGTAATCTAAAATATTGATATTATATTTGATAAATGTTTTTTTAGAAAAGACAATATTCTGGATCTACATGTTGCGAGTACAAAGCTATAATTATTGAGAAAATGTTTTAAGCATCAAATGGCTTTTAATTATTTACACTCATATTCATATTCATCAGTCATTTTGATAATTTGTCTGAATATTATTTTAACTTCTCTTAATATATACAAAAATAATTAAAATTAATTCAATGGAATTGAGATAAGCATAGATATACTACTAACATCACAACTATTTTTTACTTTTTAATGAAAAACCAGATACTCTTCATTTAAAAGTGAATACAGAAAACATTAAAAACTTTATAAGCTAGACAATAATTTTAAACATATATACAATTAAATGTATTTTAATAAAAAATCTATATGATATTTTCAAAATAATTAAGAAAAAGGTGAATTCGGATAAAGAAGAAAATATGGTGAATTTCATCAATGATATCAGTCTAAAAAAAAAAAAAAAAAACGTTTAAAAGTTAGTGCAAAAATAAAAATTTAAAATTTTTTCTCATAGATTTTTAAATGAATAATATTATCTTAGTTGATTAGAGAATTTATTTTAATTTCAAAATGTATGAATGTAAAGATCCTTGTTTTGATTTTTATGCCAGGACTGTTACTGGGTATACCAGCAACACCTAAGAAAGAGAATAGATTAATACCACTCAAAATGGTATGTAATATATTATCCTTGTGATATTACTAACACCTGAATGTATTTGAAAAGTTTAAATAAAGTGTAAATATTAAAAAAAAACAAATTAACAATTAATACTAGATGATAACAATAGTCAATGAAACTATGTTTAATAGCTTAAAGACATCATTTAAAAAAAATATATAATCTGGATGATATAATAGGGTTAGAGAAATTACAAATGATATGTTGATACATTTGTGGAAAGTTAAAAATATAATAAGAAAAAAATTGTTGAAGATTTAAACAACAAAAAAATTATTTAAAAAAATAGTGCACCAAAACACAAAGATTTGGATCTTTAAGATCTCAAATTGATGAATGTATATTGTATTTTGTCAGATAATTAATAATAATGTAGATTTGAATCAGATGATCTTTCAAGTTTAGTCACATGCTTAGTTATTATGATCTAAATCATGACATTTATTGATGTAAGTATAGTAAAAAAAATGTTTCAACAATATCCCAAAGTGAAAATTCACTTGAACTGCTTGACTTTCTTGTGAGCTTTGTTAATATTTTCTAAAAAAAAAATTTAAGTATAGAAATACATATTTAGGAAATAAAACAAGTAATTTTGTTAAGTTACAATTACAATGAAATGGAGTAGATTGACTATATCCGATCCTCAAAAGATCTTTGAGTTGTTATAATAGTTAGATTTTTAAAAATTTTTTTATACCTTATTGACTAGATTACTAAATATTTGTATAAGATTCCTAATTGTTTTAAAGTATATATTGAGTGAAAAGTTAATGTGCTTTATCATGATGAATTATGTTTGTCGCTTGATCCATATATTTATTATATTAAAATAGAAGTTTAGTGGTAGTGACAACCATCAATAAATATCAACATATTATAATAGACCAATATAGAACTATGATTTTTCAATAAAATGACAATTACAATTCTGAAAATGGTTAGTGAGGTTAATTTAATGCAGCTAAAGTAATTGTTATTAAATATGTAAATTTGGTTGAATATAATTTTTTTTTTTTTTTTTAAATTTAATCAGATATGAGTAATAAGTCTTCTGAGGCTTTGTCATTATATGCAATAATTAATTTCTTTTTTATGTGTTATAATTAAAATTATTTGAACAGATTAATCAACATTGGATTGGCATATAAGTAGTTATGCTAATACATTCATAATATAGTCCTTTTAATAATTCTTTCTGTTAATAAACCAGTGCTAAAAGGGTCCACTCTGAAGGATGTTTTGTTTATAAAAAATTAGAAAATGTATACCATCAATTGTGTTTTATTTTTAGAAATAATAATATTAGCTCCCTATGCATTTGTAATCTTCCAAACCAAAATTTTATAAAGACATACAATATGCATAATAAGCACTATAGACTGAACTGATAGACTGGAACTTTTATGTCATTATAACAAATATGATTCTTCAATAAATTATTAGGGCGTTAGCTGTAAATGTGTGCATATATATAATGAATTGTCTTAATAATGATCTCTGTCATTAAAGTCAAACAATATAATCAGTTGAGAATTTTTAACTATAAACTTTATGGAATTGTGAAGCTTTGTGATTACAGTATAAAAATGTATTAGTTTATTGTGTTTTTTTTTTTTTTACTAGAATGTGAACTCGCTTTTTGGGACTGTTTTACTGTCAAATACATAAAAAAGATGTCAAGCGTTGGTCGTCGAGAGGTCAGCACAGCTGCCTTACAAGCAGTTGTACTGGGTTAGCGGGTTCGCTTCCCGGGCGATGCTATGACACATGAAAAAAAAGTACATAAAAAAGTGATGCAGTTTTATTATTTTGTTGTATACCAGAAGTGTTCCATTTCTGACTAACTGAAATCCTGATCACAAAATTAAGAATCCAGATAACAATCAGTTTATAGAACTTAAATGATTTCTGTTTTGATTTATTAACGATTTCTACAAAATAAATAACTATGTTTAAACAGGTAACTTAAGATTTGTTTGTAAATAACTTTGATGCTTTTATAAATGTCTGAAGTTCCTACCTAATGATGGTGACTTAATTTTTCATAGCATAAAAATGAAAAAGAAAATGTTTATGTGGTTTAATATAACTTATTGCTTATTATTTTGATAAAAATAAATGCAATATGTTGTATAAATGATAGTTTTTGATGTTTATGTATATATTAATTTGTAAGTAATCAATAAAAGTAAAGTTTAAATAAACATTAGATTTTAATAATTTAATATTTTTTTACCGTACTTATTTTTTTTATTTAATTAAAAAAAAAAGAAAATAACATGTGATTTGCATGTAAATACACATTCAAACAAGAAACATTTGTAACTGTTAACTCAAATTAGGAAATAGTTCGCGTAATGACAAAAGAAATGTTGTTTTGTTTTTTTTTGCCTGATTTCTAATATTATCTACTAATAGTCAAGCCCTCTTTTCGGTTTATCAACTCGTGGCGACCTCTTCAGGTATAATATATTGATAGATTATACTTTTCTAACGGAATTGTGTAAAAAGCATCGTCTCTGTAATAGTAATTAAATGAAATATGATGGGAATTATTTGTACGTCAATATGAATAAGCTCATATATATAAAATCATGGTCAGTATATGCTTCTTTTTTATTAAATGGAAAGCAATGTATAGTAAATTGACACTAATGATATTATTGTTTGATTCTAATATTCATTTTCAAGAGAATCTTTAGAATCAACACATTTTTTTTCCTAAAATATATTTTTATCGACACTATTTTAAATAAAATAAGATTGAGATGAAACGTCTGTGAAGTTAATTTATAAATTAACTTGGATGACAAAAAGATTCACATTTTAATAATTAAAAAAAAAAAATTCTATTGTAATTGCTCAATTTGTAACGTAAATTTTATTTATCTTTTTTTTTCCTGCAAAATGCCTTCAATTGCAAAATTTTTGTTATATATATATATGCTTAACCCAAATGATATAAAATAAACAAAACACTGACAGTTTAACTTATTTTTCATTTACATATAATTCTAAACACATGATTAGATGTATATATAGTCTAGAGATATATAGACAAAAATTTGATGTCAGAAAAGAAGCCAGACTTATTTAAGTATGAACTGTGTCAATTTGAGATGTAAATAATTACGAGAGTAAGTGCTGGATTTTGCAAAGATTTGTGAGATAAAAGTACAAAATCACGATAGAGTTCAACACAAACCAGCAATTTTCAGATTCACAAATGAAATAACATATGTTCAATTTGCAATTTTTAAACTACCGTTATTTTCTAATATGAATACTAAGAGGTGCAAACATTGAAATTATAAATGAAAAATATGTCCATATGTGATCATAACTAAGTCACTGTTTAAACTTTCTAAGTAGCAAAGGTTTAGGTTTTAACTGTCAAAACAAGACCATTATTTTGACTACCATTCTATGGGACAGGGTTATGGAATTGTCATGATTTGAAATTAATATTATTAAGTTTTGATATAATTATTTAAATATTTTGAGAAATATTGAATTCTTACAAAATAACAGCTTCCAAGATAATAATGCTTTAAATTTAAACAGCTTGCATGAATTAAAAATATTTTGTAAGGCATGGTAATATGCATAACTCATGTTCTCACCAATTAAATTATTTACATATTATTGAGCATTTATGATGCACTATTTAAATATGAACAATTATCATGGTCATTTTTTAATAAACTTAATGTTTTTTTTATGAACTTAACCTTTTAGATAATATTTAATTTTATATTAATTATGTCATGTAATATGCATTCAATTTATAACAGAAAAGGTGAACCTACATCATTTTAATTAAAATGATAAAAGTATTACTATTACTTTATAATTCTCTTTATATTGATAAACATAAACACATTTATTTCTTCCTGTAGTATGTACATAAATATTTTGATGAACCTAGGAGAGAAAAATTGAGCTTTACAACATTATTTCTTGAATTCAGCCTTATTATAAAATGATAATTACTGTATATAATGAATGCTTAACTATTAAGAATTTGTGAATAAATTAAACTGTCAAATAATTTTTTTTTTGTTTTTGTATTTTTAAGAGCAATTTTATTTTTGTCAGGATGTATACAGATTCTATTATGTTGTATTAGTAAAATAAATGTTCAAATGTACCCATAGCCATTTAGAAATGGATATTTTTTATTAACCCGTTTTCATTTCTTTCATTGTGGCTCTTTTATTTGGGGAAGGGGATATATTTAAACAAAATGGCTCTTTATATTAAAAACTTGTTATTTAAATAGTTGGATAATGTTCACTATTTTTAAATAAATGATAAATAAATAGAGGCATAATACTTCAAGTTAACAAGTTTATTGCTGAATCAAAAGTCATTAAACTAACTATTTCTCTTTTACCATTTAATGTTTTAATAACAAAAATTTTATTCTAAGATAATCTAATCTAATTAGGATTTTAATGATTAAAGTTTTCTTTATCTTCTTTTTAGATTTTAGAAAAGACATTTAAAATTGAACCTCTTGCCACAATACAAATAAAACATATCTAAGATAATTATTACTACTTCTTTTTTATTTTATAAATTAGTAATACTTAATTTGAAAATTATTATTTTAACCAGCAATGCCTATATAAGAATCAAGCTTTAATTATTTTACTATTTATGTTTAAAAGCCAGTCAATGTTATCTAACTCAACCAAAAATACTGACTTCACTTTGTTGATAATACTTTCATTATATATTGATTAGATGGTGAAGCAGGATTATAGACTTTGCTTTCATTAAATTTACAGTATAATTAAAACAAGAACAAAAAATTGAATTCATATGTTTTTGAAACAAGATTCACCCATGGCAAAACCAAAACTGCATTTATGAAACAAATTAACACACAGGATAAATATTTGGAATATATATCCAGTCATGCTG